>JAGFNQ010005478.1:21882-241425 GCA_024364735.1 Boesenbergia rotunda | reverse complement strand
TAGAAGAAAGTGTAACTAATATGGTGGACCATTTGAACAATAGAGACAACATTGTTTGGAAACCAGCTTTGAATGACAAATTCACACTCAAGTCTGCTTGGAACAATATCAGAAATGGCCAGCAACCCACTAAGATTTGGAGCGCATGTGGAGCAAACTGCTTTATCCAAATATTTCTATTTTTATATGGCGCTTCTTGCGGAAACGCTTACCACTGGATGAAATACTACAACGAAGAGGAGTGTATCTAGCTTCCAAATGTCAATGTTGTGACTCCACGGAATCTTGGGATCATTTGTTTTTTAATGGGCCAATTGCCAACGAGGTTTGGAGACACTTTGCACAATTATTTGAAGTTGATAGATATTTAGATTTTGAGAGTTGGAGAATGGCTCTATCTTGGTCAAAGGATGGTCATATCAAGGAGATCATCCCTTTCTTAATAGTTTGGCATCGATGGAGTGCTCGGAATGATGCTAAACATCGTGGAATGAAACCGGCAGTAGATAGGATAATCTGGAATATCAAGTATTATCTACATTTGGGGATGGCAGCAGGATTGATCAAGCAGAAACACTGGAAAGGATGTAGTAGTGCAGCTCATGTATTGGGTTTTCGCATTAAAAACAAAGTTATAACTACTATCTCTGTGGTGCATTGGAGAAAACCGAGCAATGGCGTATTTAAGTTAAACACTGATGGGTGTTCAAAAGGGAATCCGGGGCCTTCCTCGTATGGTGCCATTGTCCGAAACCATGAAGGACGGATTTTACTAGCAAAGACTGGTTTGATTGGTATGGGAACAAATGTTAAGGCAGAATTAACAGCAATTCTAATGGGATTAGAGCTGTGTGTGGATAATCTGTACCTTCCCACTTGGCTAGAGTCGGATTCACCAGTAGCTATGAAGATCTTGCAATCTCCTTCCATTCCTTGGGAACATCACCAATTAATCCTCAAAATAAAATGCATATTGCAACATAATCAAGTTAGGCTCACGCATGTGTATAGGGAAGTAAATGCAGCGGTTCATCACCTTACAAATCAAGCTTTTCAATTCCCTACAGACAGAATCTTGACTAAATCAGAGATAGACAAAAATCTTTTTGGCATTTGCAAGTTGGATAGGACTAATTTGCCTTACATCCTAGTATCAAGGAAACTCAGCTAAGGGTTGAGTAATAGGACTTGGATTTTAACTGCCTTTGAATCTGTTTTATTACTCCTCTATGTGTCTCTGGGAATTTCAGTTTAATTGCGTTGCTGCTCTTATGTTTGGAATTTATTTGTTATACAGATGCAGATATTCCTATTAGTTTATGGATTTGTATCAAGTATCTGCCTTTGTGGATTTGTGCCAAGTATCTGCTGTTGTGAATTGTCAATTGGCATTAGGGCCAGATGATTAGTTTGCGGTTTTGATCATGGTGTTCTGGTCATTTAAGTTGAGTGTTGGATATACCAAGTGAACTGAACTCAGTGAAATAATTGGCTATTATATATGTTACTGTTTTCCTTATAGCACTTATTTCCTTCCTCTGGAATGAAGTCTGTTTTGTGAGGAAAATGGTTGAGGAAGGTTGGAGAATGGAAATTTACTGAATACTGATCAGAGAACCATATGCTCTGATTTGCTATGGGTTGCAGCGTGTCATATGGGCAGAAGAGCAGATTTTGCTGCACTAAGAACTGATCTGATGATCTGGATTGCAACTGGTTATTAAAGGAAGGTATCACATTGATTTCAATGCTCTTCGTTTCCTGATGATCGGGGCTGAAACATGCAATTTGACACCTGCTTCCTAAGTGCCAGTTTTGCCTGTTTTCCCTTATCCTAAGTTCTAGTTTTAATTGTATCCCATATCTTGGGAAGACACTTCCAATCTTTATTTCATTAGAATTTATTAACATGAGCATGTGTACGTGCTCAAGTGATTGATGTAAAAGGATGAAGGAGAAAAATAAATAAGAATCTAAGGTGATAATGATTGATCCTGTCGCGAAGTGAGTTGGATGCCCTCATAGCTGGACGAGTCTCCGGGGAATGCGGGGTCGCTGGGTGGCGTGACGAGCTGGAGCGCTCCCAACCTGCGAGACAGAGACCGTTAGAATCCGCCGGGAAAAGTTCCCAGCCAGGCACTCCGACGGTCAAGTCAGTACACGACGGTGACAATGGAAGGCAATAGAACAGTAGAGAAATTGCACTATCGCGCGTACCTGGGAAATGCGGAGTGAAAGGCATAAGTAGCCGGGGAAGCTGACAGGTTCTGCCCCATCTGCCACCTGCTGTCGCGTAGCGAGGACAAGGCAAGGCATATCCAGGAATGACATGGGTGATAGGGGTAAAGTGGCTCATGCTGTGTTGAGGAAAGGGGCTATGTCAACTTAAGAGTTGGCGTCGTTGGACGCCGCTCGGCCTGACACCACGGCATGTGGTAGAAGTACGGGAGACAAGATGTGGCAGGTATATCAATACCTCAGCGGGATATCCGCTACTGGGGGTCAGGACGACCAAGGTCCTGCGTCGACCCCGTACAGCTTCTGGTAGTCCGGTGTCAGGGAGTGGTGGCGCTTGCTAGGGCGCTGAGTGACGAGGCCGACTGAGGGCCTAGGAGGGTGCCGACTGGGGCACTTAGTAACGAGGCCGGCTGAGGGCCTAGGAGGGTACCAACTGGGGCACTTAGTAACGTCCTTTGTGGATCGGGCTTATCTCCATAGCGTGGGCCACCACGCGTAGGCGGGGAGTCGAGGCGGAACAAGTCACCAACCATCTGTCTCGAGAGAAGGCCCTTACGGGACTATGTAGACCTTGACATGGAAGCCCATGGGGCCTGAGCCCGCGGACCTCCTTCTCCGCGGGATCGTCCCAATCACTGGCCACCTTCCTTCTGACTGAGCGCCAGGCTACCGGGCCAGGCTACGTAAGCTGGCCCGGGATCAATGATAATTGTTCTTGATATAATATGTGGATAAGACATTTTTTTAGACTTTAAGAGGAAAACTTTGATATTTTTCTATATTAGAAATGGATGAAATGACATTTTCAAATAGTTATAACCATTAAAATACTTGAGATAGTATAGTTGGTTCTTGTTGCAGATAGTTTAACTTTTGTATTAAAGTTATGTTAGGACTTTGGAAACAATACTATCAAAATCAAGGTTATGCAATGAAAACATAGTTTATTTATGATTATTTGAAAATCATCATACACTAAATCCTTGGGCAAGATAGTACACTTGAATGGTATGCATGTAAAATACGGATAAAAATAATAATAATAATAAATAAATAATAATAATAATAAATGATTTATATATATGTAATATATTTAAATAGCATAAATAAGAATTTAAAAATGGAAATAATCATATATAAAGTTCTAGAATAATTTTTTAAAATTTTGAAAATATTTAGGAGTAAAAAAAAAGGAAACAATATGAGTTGGTTTGAAATTATTTAAGGAAAAGTTTAATTTTTCTGAATATATATATATTTATTTATTTAAGGAAAAAAATTAAATATATATAAATCCCTTTCCTCTGTGTTTTTTCTCACAGGCCCGTGCCCTAGCCTTTCCGCCGAACCCGATCCCTTTCGTCTCCTTCCCCGGACGCGCGACGCCACACCGCCGACCGCGGGACGGTGCTCAGGTCGTCGTTTCGTCAGGTTGCTGTCGCACTTTATGGATCGCCGAAACCCTCTCCTCTCCGCACCTCGTCCCACGTATGCGGTGTTTCCGCCGCGAGACCGACGGTGCCGTCCGGCATCCCACCACCCTACAGCCGCAACCCCCTCTCCCTTCTAGCCTCGCCGACATCCTTTCCCCCTTCTCTGACTCGCCGACGCCAAAGGGGAGTTGTCGCCTGAGAGGTCGGTCTCCGCCGACGCCGCGCGGCTTCTTCCTTCCTCTGTGTCGATCGCCCGACGCCAAGTACGATTGTTGGACACCACTTCTTCCTCCCCATAGTGGATCTCCTCGATCCCTAGCCGGACTTGCGGAGCCCAGATCCGTCGTCAGCGCATCTAGGATCACTGGATTGCTCCTATCTCAGGTGAGTTCTTGGCTTGTGAAGAGAATGGTTCTGATTTCTTTGAAGGTTATAAAGTGTGAATGGTTTAGCTGTTGATAACTGTTGGAGTTGTGCTAATTAGTTAGTATTGGATAGTTATATTTGGTAGTGATGATGTCTACCGTGAGCTTTAAAATTTTGGATATAGGGTTGCTAGTTTTGTTCTTTTGATCCTCTGTTTTGGGTGTGGGATCCGTTGAGAGATTGATGTTGTTGATGGCTTAGGGTGTAGTGGGATTTGGTGAGGTGTAGTTTCTTCCTTGAGCTGGAGTGATTCATGTTTGCTTTGGTTGGGGAGAGCTGATAACTCTAATTGAATATTAAAATGGTGGTGTTATGCTATTCTGGTTGTGTAGCCGTACTACCATGGGTGTTTAAGGTTGGTTGGTGTTGGATTAATTGAGATTAATGATTAATAATTTAAAGATCAAACCTCTTGTTGTTGTTAACCATGATTAGAATTGGTGAGGATATTTGATTGATTAGCTCATGGTTTGATAAGGGATTAATCTTATCTAAGAAAAAAAGGGTTGAGATTAGTAAGAAGGTAATTAATTAATTAATAGGATGATACAATGATGGTAGGTACTTAGTTATGGTTTCGTATTTGTAGGATTGGAGCTCGATGCGATCTTTGGACTTGAAGATGGATATGATATTCTACATTTAAAGGCGGGTATTACTCCCTTGATTTCTGTAGATTCGTTTGCCTTAAATGCATGGTCGTTTTACTTTCTGAGGAGGATTGTTTTATCTTAAATCTATTTGACTTATTTTCCAACTTGATACTTATTCGTGCTTGACCTTTGAGTGATAATTCAAATGGTTCAGTTATACAGTCTCATCTCTTGGCTTCTGATCTAAAGCGTACTGTGTGTATGCGTGCATTGTAGAATAATCATTTGACCTATCTAGGATTTGGTTGGTATTAGATAAACCCTACCCAGTAGATTAGTGTATGTTTGTTTACTTTGGTGCTAATTGTGCTTTTCGTATGTTTCCTTATTTTGGTGTTATTGGTGTTTTCTGTTTCATATGGTTTTGGGTTTGATTGAGGTGGTGTATATCAGTGACATGTATCATAGCATTCAGGCCGACGACTGCGGTTTCTTGGTGGTTGAGACGGGTCGTCGGGTATATTTTCCTATTGCGCCACGCTTAGTCGGAGTTGTGTGCAAACAGTTGATACTTCCCAGGTATTTTAGGGTTTTAAGCCCAGGTATTTGGCTTTTCATATCAAGGTCACGGTTGCCGTGGTGTATTTGCATAGCCCCAGGTTTTGGCGTTTGTATCTTGTCCACTTAACCTATCCAATATAGCAGTGGTTGATGTGTGTACAGTGCAGGTCATGACATCATATGTATTTTGTGCACAATGCGTTTGCTTGCGTTTGTTACATTTGTTTGAGTTATGATTGTTACATTTGGTTGACATGCATATACGGTTATGATTTGCATTTTGTTTTATGATCTGGATATGTTCAGCAGTATTAGCTGTTTATGGAGGTGTTCGGAGGCATTTTTGTTTTTGCCCCTACTTGTTACATGATTTTCAGATATGTTTTATTTTGTATAGAGGTATTTAGTTTATGTTCTTTATTTTGGAGACTGTATACCTTTGCTTCTTTATGCTTGCTTTATCCTTTTATATACCATGTATTTATCTGTTCTAATACCCGCAGAGTTTCATCCGGAACTCACCACCCCTCATTCTTCCTTTTGTTTCAGATAGTCAATAGCTGTGTCTCGTGCCGCCAGAAGAGGATCCAGCTGTCAATCTCCTAGTTTGAGTATTATTATTGGTTTTTGTCACTCATTACTTCCACTTTTCTTATTAGTTTAATATCCTTGATATTTTTTCATTTTGCAAGGGTATTAGGCGTCTTAGATGAATATGGATATGAGTAATGCATATTTCCTTGACACTATACCTATTATATGTGTTAGCAATTTAAGATTGATTAACAACATAATCTTTCAGTATTTTCTGTCATATTGATTATGATTTCTACTTTTTCTTCTTTTAAAATGAAATTTTTTGTTACTCGTTTGCAAATAATAATGACCCCGATTTAAACAGGACTGAAGATGGAATATACTATACTTTTAATTTAGATGCAACAGATTTAGATACCATGAGTTGCAGAGCTGTTAGAATTGAACTGGTTTGGCCAACATTCTTTGACGACCTCGGTAAGTTCTGATAAGAAAATGATTCCAATGGAATTGTTGGCCGGTACAAGCGAGGTAATTCTAACTTCTCTTTTGGACATTCCTTTCCTTTTCATGGGTACTATAAATTTGACATTATCTTGTATCATTGCATAACTTTTTTAATTTCATTGCTCGGGAATTACAAGAATTTGTTCAAAACATTGACAATGAGTCTAACTTAGGGATGAAACTCGGGTTTGCATTTCTTTGAATGGGAAAAGGAAATGCAAACCCGAGTTTCATCCCTAAGTTAGAATCATTGTCCATGTTTTGAACAAATTCTTGTAATTCCCGAGCAATGAAATTAAAAAAGTTATGCAATGATACAAGATAATATCAAATTTATAGTACCCATAAAAAGGAAAGAGAAGTTAGAATTACCTCGCTTGTACCGGCCAACAATTCCATTGGAATGATTTTCTTATCAGAACTTACCGAGGTCGTCAGAGAACGTTGGCCAAACCAGTTCAATTCTAACAGCTCTGCAACTCATGGTATCTAAATCTGTTGCATCTAAATGAAGAGTATAGTATATTCCATCTTCAGTCCTATTTAAATCGGGGTCATTATTATTTGGAAACGAGTAATAAAAAATTTTATTTTAAAAGAAGAAAAAGTAGAAGTTATAATCAATATGACAGAAAATACTGAAAGATTATGTTGTTAATCAATCTTAAATTGCTAACACATATAATGAGTATAATGTCAAGGAAATATATATTACTCATATTCGTCTAAGACACCTAATACCCTTGCAAAATAGAAAAATATCAAGGATATTGAATTAATAAGAAAAGTTTAAAGCAATGAGTAACAAAAATATAATTAAATACAAATGAGAAATGCATTTTACGGCATATTTTGACATCCCTTTGATCTCGTAATTATGAAAATCAACACATCACAGTTTGAACTACCTCAATCAATATATGGGCGTACATAAATCCTAGCCTGAAAAGCAACAGAACAATTTTGTGGTCTATCAGAATCAATGATATTCCTTCTGCATACCATTCAAGTGTACTATCTTCCCCAAGGATTTTAGTGTGTGATGATCTTCAAATAACCATTAATAAACTATGTTTTCATTGCATAACCTTTATTTTGATAGTATTGTTTCCAAAGTACTAACATAACTTTAATACAAAAGTTAAACTATCTGTCACAAGAACCAACGATACTATTTCTATTATTTTAATGGTTATAACTATTTGAAAATGCCATTTCATCCATTTCTAATATAGAAAAATATCAGAGTTCATGTTTTTGAGTCCTCTTAAAGTCTAAAAAAATGTCTTATCCACATATTATATCAACAACAATTATCATTATCACTTGTTTAGATTCTTATTTATTTTTCTCCTTCATCCTTTTACATCAATCACTTGAGCACGTACACATGCTCATGTAAATCAATTCTAACGAAATAAAGATTGGAAGTGTATTCCCAAGATATGGTAAACGAAACTAAAAGGATCATGCATTTAAGGTAAATAAAACTACAGGAATTAAGGGAGAAGTATCCGTCTTTAATATAGATTGTATCAACCATTTTTAAGCTTGCGAGATCATACCTGACTCAAATCCTATCAAAACAAGATACGAATAAAAACTAAGGATCTACTAACAATGTATCCTATTAATTAATTTCTTCATCATTCACCTCACTAATTAATTAATAATTTAATTAATCCCAACATATTGATAACCGGATTAATCTTAGGATTAACTAACCAATACCCTCAATCAAACCATCACACTTAATTAATCACCATTTCATCTACTAATCCCCTATCAAACCATGAGCTAATCAATCCAATATCCTCACCAATTCTAATCATCGTTAACAACAAGAGGTTTGATCTTTAAATTATTTAATCATTAATCTCAATTAATCCAACACTAACCAGTCTTAAACACCCATGGTAGTACGACTACAAAACCAGAATAGCATAACAACACCATAGTTGATCAAATTACTCATTCATCACCACCAAATGAAACAAATCCTCACCTGTAGCTCACGTCATCACCTCACAAGATCAAGCATTAACCTCAAACTCATCCACGACACTACCAACTCCATAAACTAGTCCAATCAAATTCAACCATCAACCGACACAGCAAATCGAAAACAACAATTCATCCAAAATAATTATTTAATAGTAACTACACAATACCTACCTGAGTCTGGCATCGGCTTGTCGCAAACCGTAGCAGGGAGAGGGAGATCGGATCGTGGTCGCGAGGAAGAAGAGCGCGCGCTGATCACTGAGGGGAGGACCGAAGTCATGGCCGGGTGCAAATAACTCCAGGATGGTGGCGCCGGCGAGGAACGAGGCGGAGATGATACCCAGGAAGATCGAGGCTCGCGGTGGCATGCTCTCCCCTCTTCCCATCAGGCGGCGACGGTGAGTCGGTGCGGTGTGGCGTAGTGAGATCGAGAGAGAGAGAGGGAGATGAGGCACCAGCTAAGATGAAGAGAAGAGAGCAATTGGCGACCGCCTGAGGGAGATTGGCGGCATCGATGCTAGGGCACAGGGAAGAGGGGCGAGGGATTAGGGCACGACGAGGGAAGGGGAGAGGTTTATGTATAAATACTTAAACTTTTCGTTAAATAAATAAATATATATATATATATATATATATATATATATTCTAGAAAAATTAAAATTTTTCTTAAATAATTCAAAACCAACTCACTTATGTCCGATTATCTTAGTAAATATTTCCAAACATTTAAGAAAATTATTCCAAATTTTTCATATGATTGTTTTTAATTTTTAACTCCTATTAATGGTGATTATATTTATTTATATATATATATATACATATATATACATATTATTTTATTTTATATATTTATTTATTATTATTATGAATCGTATTTTACAGTTTCAACCCCGAGTACAGTCACTCAGCACACGTCCTCGCCCAACCAACCTAGACCTAGTGTTCTAGCCTCCTTCATCAGCCTTACGTCCCTGGGATGCCTCTCCATCCTTCACGCCTTGACTTCTGGAGCTTCCTTCGGCGTCGGTCCTTGTTGTCGGGTCTTTCTTTGCCAAGATGACACTTAGACTTTACTCTTTCGTACCTGTATTCTGCATTCTCACAATGCAACATTAAATACACAATAATTCTAACTTAAACCTTTGCTCAAACATCAAAACCCAAGGTAGCTAGATTGCTCGAACAAGGATAAGTTTTGGTCGAGTCAGAGGATAATAACGCAGTTGAATCATTGACGTGGAGGGCGCCCCTATGAAAACTCGGGCCCCCAAGTGCTAGTATATAAAGGCCTTCGAACTCCAGTCTTCAGATTAACTAACATCAAATCAAGCATTCAGAATCACTGAGTTCAAGTTTCCGTGCTCAAGCTCTCCGCGCCAAAGGAGTTCGAGATCAACAACACGCCGCTTCTACAATGAAACACATTCTTCTTCCTGAAGCAAGTGTTGTCGGTATAAAATGTTGGTGCTGGAAGAACCAGATCGAACCTGGTTTTGATAATGATAAAGGGTTCAAAATTAAGTTTATATGGTGATCTAATGAATTTACTAAGTGTGCAGGAAAGTTCTAGTTTACCTAGGCACGAAGTCTTGACCTGCAGGATTGAGCACGAAATTCTGGCCGAGGGTTGGGCATGAAGACATGGTTCAAGGAATTGAGCACAAAGTCTTGGCCGAGGGCTGGCCACCGAAGACCTGATCCAGGATTGGGCACTAAGACCTGATTCGAGGAATTGGGCACGAAGTCCTGAGCAAGGGCTGGGCACCGAAGACCTGATCGAGGGTTGGGCACGAAGAGCTAATCCAGAAGATCGAGCAGAAAACTTAGCCGGGCGAGAACTACAGACAGAAGTAGAGTGGGTCGAGGATCGTGCGTCTTGAGATCCGAGAGTCTCGAAGGCCGAGCAAAAGTCCAACCGGAGGAACCAATTGGAAAAAGATAACTTCTCTAGGGTGGAGTAGGTAAGGACGTGCTCCACGGAAGAGGAAATAGTAGGCGTTAGTTCGACCTAGGATTTTATTTGAAATCTAAAGTCAGAACCAAACAGCTATGACTGTCATTCATGCATACATTTATGTTATTATACTGTGTTCTTGGACTAACCTTGGTTGTAGGTAAAAGGGGTCATCTGCTGTGATCAGGCGCACCTGAGAGGGCTCAGGCGCCTGAGAACCCAATTGCCTTAGAGGACTCAGGCACCCTAGAAGGGGTTTTCTCGGCAAGTGGCATGTTGAGTTGGCAATCGTGCCACGTTAGCTCCCTGGCACCTCACTGCTCCCAGGCACCGAAGAACAGGATAAAAGTTGGTCGAGTCTGCGGACAAGGACGCGGCTGATTTGGGTGACGTGTAGGGTGCCCCTATAGCCTATCAGGCGCCCGAGACCCAGTATAAAAAGGGCTTCACCCCCTTTGCTTCAATCATCAACTCAAGCATTTGAAAACACTGCGACAAGCTTCCGTGCTTGAGTTATTTGCGCCAATAACGTTCAAGATCGACGACACGTTGCTCGAACAAGTCCTGTCGTTGCTCGAACAAGTCCTGCTTTTCTTCTTTAGTGTTGTTGGTATAAAATTTTTGATTCAGTTCTGTACTTAAATTATTTTATTTGTACATTATTTTCTAAATTATAGAATTGCCCAACGAAAACGGTCAACGACCGTAGGTCTTGGAGTAGGAGTCGTTACAGACTCCGAATCAAGTAAAACAAACTATGTTAGCAGTATTTTATCTTGCAAAGTTCTTTTCCGCTGTGCTTACTCGATAAATTTTCGAAAAATACGTTATCGATATTCCCCCCCCCCCCCCCCTCTCTATCGATCACAATGATCCCACATAAAAGTCCAGTTACATTTGTACTTAAATCCTCGTACTCTATAACTCATTTTATGGATTATAGAATTGCCCAACGAAAACGGTCAAGGACCGTGGGTCTTGGAGTAAGAGCCGTCACAGACTCTAAACCAAGTAAAAAAATAAAGTGTTAGCCTTGCTTTTGACTTGTTACTTTTATTTCCACTGCGTTTACTCACGTTTCAAATCCGAAAAATTTCGTATCGATATTCACGCCGCTCCTCTATCGATCACATCCATCCCACAAGCATTATCAGAGCGGGTTTGCTCAAATTCGGTGAAACCACCAATTGAGCCATTTTTCGGATTTTTCATTTTTTATTTCAAATAAAAATATTTGTGCATGATTGATATAATTATCATTTTTCGCCTTTTTCAAATTTGAATTCTTATTTTTTTCACTATAAGTCATTATTGATATAATTATCAATTTTAAAAAATTTATCATAATTTTTTATTATTTTTATTATTTTTTTAATATTTTTTTTGAAATTCATGCGACCCTAATTCGTGCAAATTTTTTTCTTCTCCTGCACTATTAATCCAAGACCAAGTCTTAGTACCTTCTTTATTATTTTTCTTGTGTGCGAGATTCATCATCTATGGCCCTATAAGAAGGTTACAGTTCTTCGTCCTCCTCTTTTTTTTCGAAAGGACTCAGCTATTGAAAGAGTCAAATGGTGGTTCACCTGAAGACTCAGATGGACATGTGGATTGTCATCCAAACTGGTCTCGAGCTACCTCTCGATGGACTCGGTGAAGTCGTAGGATGCGAGAATTGGGACACAACACTAAGGAATAAAGTTGAGGCCGACGCTAAGGCCACTCGACCCTTACAATGCGGCCTCACTAAGGAAGAACTGAACCGGTTTGGACCCTTCAAATGTGCAAAGGATTTGTGGAACAAACTGATCAAGTTGCACGAAGGAACCTCCAAAGTAAAGACATGTAGGCGTGATTTATTGTCTAAGTATTTATTAAGCAAGTAAAATCATATTTTAAAAAAATAAAGATCATCTGGTGATAGACACATTAATTAGACTTAGTCAATTAAATGGAATCTAGTGGTATTTGAGTTGTATATTTATTATAATGGAAAGATACGATGAATACTTTTATTAATTATATTATATACAAAGGATTAAAATAAAATTATTAAACTTCATACGATTACTAGATGAACTCGGGTTGGATTTCAATCTCGAAAATATTATCAAGCCGATCTCAAATTTAACCATATTTGACTCACAAACTCAAATATATTCGATTAGAAATTTGTCAACTTGTTTGTACTAAGCTTATTTACTTTTAAAATAAGTTTTTTTATAATAACGATCAAGCTATTTAATTTTATTATGAATGGGTCTCAAATTTAAGTATTAAAATTCAAATTAAATTCTGAGTCTAACTCAAACTTAGAGATAATAAATCGAGCTTTAAGTCGAGTTTTTGCTGTTCGGCCCAATTTGATTACAGTTCACGAGTTTAACAGAATTGATAAATGATTTGATATGTATCTCAAGATCTAGGATTGATTTACGATCATGGACGGAAATAAATTTCTATATCAGTGTCAAAAATTTGACTCTCTAAGCGATTGACTATTTGCGCTGGTAAAATGATTAGTAGATGAAATTTTATTTTTCTATTTATCATGAACTCCGCTAGCTCCTTCTTAGTCTACAGACTTTTCTCTTTGTTTTTCGTCGCCAAAATCATTTTTTATTATTAATAATAAGTTAAAGTCTGTTTTAAAATATACTTGTATTTTTCACTTCTACATAACGAACTCTCTCGAACTTTAGCGGGTAATGGTCCGATCATTTCCGTTGTTTCAGATGGTGGTTAGTCATTCTGGAGTGCCCTTACTTTGATATCACTTGTTAGAGATCGTACGATCAGCATGGGGATGAATTGCTCATGAATAATAAAAATGATCTTTTGTCTTGCTAACAAAGATAGATGTTAGTTATCAGGACAGTTGCTCGTCTGACAAAAATAAAATATATAATTTTTGCCTACGCAGGGGAGTCCCGTTAACTCGTCCATAATGTTGAATACTAACTATGCTCGCGTTACAAATTCTAATAAAAATGATAATCGAGTTTAATAATATCCAATCTTAAATGACCGATTCGATTTTATGAAATTTTTTATCGATTATCAAGATAAATTAAAAAATACTTGTGAAGGGCGATTCAGAAGTCCAATATCGCACAGTTGCACGCCTCATATAGAGGAAAAATTTCTATAAAATTTACCATAGTTAGGGATTAAACCGCGAATGTATAAAATGCTGAGCTTCTGAACTGTTCGTCATGAGTATTTTTTGATTTACTTTGATAATTAGTGAAAAAAATTTATAGGACTGAATTGATCATCTCAAATTTAATATTACTTAATTTAATTAATTATTTTTTTATAAGATCAAATCAATCTTTCCAGATTCGTCCTTATCTAATGTAATTAATCGTTACAAATTCTAACGAGCTTCCCACGTCGATTTAATTGGACTGAAATGTCAACGTAAAAAAGCTGGGCGCAATCCGTTGGATGGTGAAAAGGCGGGGATTGCTAGCCACTGGGCGCGGAGTCACTTGGACTCAGGTGAGCTCCACCCTTTGACAAGCCTGAAAATATAGTTTTTGATTTTTTTTTTTTATATTTTTTCTAAGGGAAAATTTTCTTAAACTCCACCGGATAAGTTTTCTTTCCAACTCCATCAAAATTATTAAATAAAAAATTAATTAAAACTCTGAATGGAAAATAAATGAAAATAATAAAATATAGATGAATCAAATTATTAAATAGAGGACGTTGAATATAAATTGAATTGGATTGAATTAAATCCACCGGATAGATACAAAATGGATTATGTTCACTTAAGTCGAAATTGATTTAGATTTAATTTAAAAATTGATTTAGATTTAGTTTAATTAATTTATGACTGAACAAAATGATATGTTAATTAGTTTGATTAAACGAATCGGAATATTTTGGAAAAATATTTTTCACTCTCTTCTTTTCTTCACTTATGTAGCTCTCACCATCTAATATCGCTCTCTTAAACGTTGTGATTTGGAATTTAAAAAAACTTTAAATTTTTTAATGTTAATCACATCGATTGATTTGGTGAGATTTTTTTTTTATTTTTGATTTTGATGTACAAAGTTTACACCATTTGAAAATGTAACTAGATATAGCCATCAAAGATTTCAAAATTTATCAACTATTTCTAAATTTAATAAAAAAATTAATTGCAACAAATAAATGAGAGACATACTATTTAATTTAATTTAAGATTTTTATATCATTAATTATAATTTATACATTATAATCATAGTATTTATTTACATATATTGAATTTAATATATTTATTTTATTTAATCTAATATATATAGATTATTCAAATTGTTCTAACTCTTTTTATTTTTATATGAAAGAATAAATATTTTTAACTATGAAATTTATTAAAATAATTTTTATTAATAAGATAGAGTAAGAGTTATTCTACAATGATGTTGAAAAAATTGATAACAATATAATAATTAATTAATTTGATTCTTAATAAATTTTTTTATATTGTTTGAAAAATAATATTCACATATTTTTATTTATATTTTTGAATTAATTAATTTATTATATTAATTATATTTAACTGTCAAACTTAGTAAATTTGGAATCCTAACTCAGCTACTATATAGTTGAAAATTTAGTATATTAAAATTTTAATTTTTAAATATGATATTGATATATTTTTACTCTTCTACAAACTCAAACTTTGTGTTCCTCGAATGCATCGAACCCTTCAACTCTTTTCTCGTGTCATCCTTTTCATTTGCTATGTCTTCTGTTCGATTTTTTATACTCCTAAGCTCTAGCACACTTAGACACGGGGATTAAATTAACAAAACCTAACTTGACTCGATTGACTATACTAAAACTATCCTAGGGTACTTATACTCTGAAATCGACTAAATTAATAAATAAATTATTTTATAGTTATATTATTATTTTTAAAATTTTATATATTTTTAATGTATTTATGTAATATAAATCTTTTTATGTGTAAATTTGAGAAAACTCTCCAACATCAAACTTGGCTTTGTATGCACTCCCCAACCAAAAATTTCTTTGCATGCACTCCCTAATGGGATTGACAAGACAGTTTTGTGTGTTATTTTTTTTATCAGTATAAAAGAGTAAAACTTCAGTATAAATTGTAAAGATTTGAGTATAAATTATTAATTTAAGAAATTTGAGTATTATTTGAAAAAATTTGAGTATACATTGTTTCAGTATATAATAAAAATTTCAGTATACATTATCAAAATTTAAGTATGAATTGATTTAGATTGAGTATTATTTGAAAAAAATTGAGTATAAAATTTAGAAATTTGAGTATGTGAGGTTGCATCCATCACATCAAGATTTTCTTAAATTAGTATTCAATTTCAAACAATTTATACTCAAATCTTTATAATGTATACTGAGTTTTCACACTTTTATACTCACCAAATCAAGATTTTCACATGAGGGGTCACCGAAATTTTGTACTCAAATTTCTTAAATTTGTACTCAATCTCAAAAAATTTATACTCAAATCTTTATAATGTATACTGAGTTTTCACTCTTTTATACTCAATCCATTAGGGAGTGAATGCAAAGAATTTATCAAATAGAGAGTGCATACAAAGGTCAGTTTGGGATTGAGAGTTTTCTCCAATTAACACTGATTTTTTTCTTAATGACGTATATTCATTTTTTTCGTCCTATCAATCATATATATTAATTTATTTTATATATAATTAATTATCATATTAATATTAATTAAGATATATTAAAAATTAATGCTATAATTTCTTAATTATTTTATTTGATTTAATTATTATATTAATTAAATTAATATATATGACTGATAGAGTCAACAGAAAAAAATGAATATAAGTCATTAAGAAAAAAAATGAATATAAGTTATTAAGAAAAAAAAAACGTACACATGAAAAGATTTATATTACATAAAATATAAAAAATATATAAAATTTTAAAAATAATAATATAAACATAAAGTAATTTATTTAATAAATAAATTTATAGTATTTATTTATTTGCCTTTAAATTAAAGTCACCACATTGTTCCTTGACTGTAGTAGCATCTTCCTTTTTCCATCTCATCGGCGTGGACGTTGATAGAAGAGTCCAGATGCAGAGGGTTGCCGCCGGGTTCTCCCTTGCAAAGGGTGCCTAAGGGAGTGTAGGGAAGTCGGCGATGGGACGCTGACAATTGAGAAAGGCACGTAATTTGGTGAAGGGCTTTGAGGTAGATTGCGCCATCTCAGTCTGGAGACTGTGACGTTTGGTCGAAGAGATGATCGTGGTGATGAGAGAAGAACTGGATCGTATTGACGAAGGCAGCAAAATAATGATCCCCAATTTGTTGATTGTCCTACCCAATGGGTACCCAACTTTCCCGTACCGATTTATTTTTTTAGGCATCTTAGACTTTCGAACTGATTCTAGACATTTTTCTTAGACATTTTTTTTTTAGACATTCGGCTTACCCAATGGGCACACATCTTAGACTTTTGAAATGAATCTATATAACTAACGATTATCACACATTGTATTTAAATGAATTACAATAAATATATCTATTAATATAGTAAGAAAATAAGACAAAACACATCGAAAGCCATCTTTTTAATAATTAATAACTAAGAAGATAGGCATAATTATTAATAAGTTTAGATATCCCAATTAACCTCTCTGATATTTATTATATAAACTTTTGGTTAGAAAGTTATATATAAAACAATTGCTTAACCAGCTTTACATGTCACAATTATAAATTAAATTCCTGATTATTATAAAAAATTATCAGTATAGTATAATAATAATAAATATATGATTTATTATTCATTAGATGTTGATTTTTTTTATTTTAATCTTGTAAAATATGTTAGTTAAAAAAAATTAAATATAACCTATAACAGAGTCAGCATATTAAAAAATAGAATAAATTTAAAAAAATTAAATAAAATATAACAAAATTAACTTATTTAAATGTAAAATGAATTAAATTGACCTGTCTTTATCAAAACCATGATGTAATTTTAATTTCAACTTAAACTTTCGAAATGATTCTATATAACTACTGACTATCACACATTTTATTTAAATGAAATATAACAGATATACCTATTGATTTAATAGGAAAATGAGACCAAAACACACCGAAAGCCTTCTTTTTAATAATTAATAAGAAAGAAGATATGCATAATTATTAATATGTTTAGATCATCCCAATTAATCTCTCTGATATTTATTATATAAACTTTTGGTTTGAAATTGAGTACAAAACAATTGCTTAACTAGCTTTACATGTCACAATTATAAATTAAATTCCTGATTATCATCAACAATCAATAGTATAGTATAATAATAAGAAATATATGGTTTATTATTTATTCGATGTTGATTTTTATATTTTAATCTTGTAAAATATGTTCGTATAAAAAAAATTAAATATAACTGATAACAGAGCTAGCATATTAAAAGATAGAATAAATTTAAAAAAATTAAATAAACATAACAAAATTAGCATATTAAAATATAAAATGAGTTAAATTGATACTGTCTTTATCAAAACTAGGATGTAATCTTAGTCTCAACTTAGACTTCTGAAATGATTTTATATAACCACCGATTATCACACATTGTATTTAAATGAATGACAACAGATATATCTATTGATTTAATAGGAAAATGAGACCAAAACAAACCGAAATCCTTCTTTTTAATAACTAATAACTAAGAAAATAGGCATAATTATTAATAAGTTTAGATCATCCCAATTAACCTCTCTGATATTTAATATAAAAACTTTTGGTTTGAAAGTTGAGTACAAAATAATTGCTTAACCAATTTTACATGTCAAAATTATAAATTAAATTCCTTATTATCATCAACAATCAACAGTGTAGTACAATAATAAGAAATTTTTATAGTAATAATAATTGTATTTAATTAACTATTTTTGAGGATTAATTAGGTTGTTTATACAGAATGGGGAAATTTTTCATCACCACTTCTACCTACTAATGCGTACGACATTGCTTCAAAGGATGAAAATACAAATCAAAATGGCCAAGTATGTTTCTTGAGCATCATTTATTTATCCTTAATCGTATTTGACTCGGTTGTTTTTTTTTGTGTTGCTTCTACTGTAGTATGTAGCATCTTCCTTTCACATCTCATCGGCGTGGGCCTTGATAGAAGACTCCGGATGCGGAGGGTTGCCGTCGGTTTCTCCCTTGTGAACGGTGCATTACGGAGTGTAGGGAAGATGGCGGTCGGACGCTGGTGCTTGAGGAAAGCACGTAATCTGGTGAAGGGCTTGGAGAAAAGTTGCGTCATCTTAGTCAAGAGACTACGGCGTATGGTTGAAGAGATAATCGTGGTGATGAGAGAACTAGATCGTACTGACAGAGGCGGCAAAATAATGATCCCCAGTTTGTTGATTGCCGTACCCAATGGGTACCGAACTTTTCCTTACCGATTTTTTTTAGACATCTAAGAGTTTCGAAATGATTCTATATAACCAATGGGTTATATAGACATTTTTTTAGACATTCAATTTACCCAATGGGTACACATCTTAGACTTCCGAAATGATTCTATATAACCATCAATTATCACACATTGTATTTAAATGAATGACAACAGATATATCTATTGATTTAGTAGGAAAATGAGACTAAAACACACCGAAAGTCATCTTTTTAATAATTAATAACTAAGAAGGTAGGTATAATTATTAATAAGTTTAGATCATCCCAATTAACCTCTCTGATATTTATTATATAAACTTTTGGTTTGAAAGTTGAATACAAAACAATTGCTTACCCAGCTTTACATGTCATCATAATTATAAATTAAATTCCTAATTACCATCAAAAATCAACATATAGTATAATAATAAGAAATATATGATTTATTATTCATTAGATGTTGATTTTTATATTTTAATCTTATAAAACACGTTAGTCTAAAAAAATTTAAATATATCCGATAAACTAGCATATTAAAAAATTAAAAAAATTAAAAAAAATAAATATAACATAACAAAATTAGCATATTTAAATATAAAATGAATTAAATTGATCCTGTCTTTATTAAAACCATGATGTAATTTTAATTTCAACTTAAACTTTCGAAATGATTCTATATAATCACCGACTATCACACATTGTATTTAAATGAATGACAACAGATATATCTATTGATTTAGTAGGAAAATGAGACCAAAACACACCTTCTTTTTAATAATTAAGAACTATGAAGATAGACATAATTATTAATAAGTTTAGATAATCTCAATTAACCTCTCTGATATTTAATATATAAATTTTTGGTTTGAAAGTTGAGTACAAAATAATTGTTTAACAGGCTTTACATGTCAAAATTATAAATTAAATTCCTTATTATCATCAACAATCAACAGTGTAGTATAATAATAAGAAATATATGATTTATTATTCATTAGATGTTGATTTTTATATTTTAATCTTGTAAAATATGTTAGTAAAAAAAAATTAAATATAACTGATAATAGAGCTAGTATATTAAAAAATAGAATAAATTTTAAAAAAATAAATATAACATAATAAAATTAGCATATTAAAATATAAAATGAATTAAATTGATACTATCTTTATCAAAACTAGGATGTAATCTTAGTCTCAACTTAGACTTCCGAAATGATTTTATATAACCACAGACTATCACACATTATATTTAATGAATGACAACATATATATCTATTGATTTAGTAGGAAAATGTGACCAAAACACACCGAAAGCCTTGTTTTTAATAATTAATACCTAAAAAGATAGGCATAATTATTAATAAGTTTAGATCATCCCAATTAACCTCTCTGATATTTAATATATAAACTTTTGGTTTGAAAGTTGAGTACAAAATAATTGCTTAGCTTTACATGTCAAAATTATAAATTAAATTCCTTATTATCATCAACAATCAACAGTGTAGTATAATAATAAGAAATATATGAATTATTATTTATTAGAGGTTGATTTTTTTTATTTTAATCTTGTAAAATATGTTAGTCTAAAAAAAATTAAATATAACCGATAAGCAAGCATATTAAAAAATAGAATAAATTAAAAATATATATATATAACATAACAAAATTAGCATATTAAAATATAAAATGAATTAAATTGTTCCTTTCTTTATCAAAATTATAATGTAATCTTAGTCTCAATTGAATTAGTACCTACAATCCTATTGGATATCACTTTACTGAATTCTTGTTCCACTAAGTAGTCCACCAAGTTGATGCATCTGTGTTAGAATTGAAGGAATATAATATTATTATATTGTCCATTTTGGACCAAAGTCATCATGATTTTATTTTTAGGCTCTATCTAAAATATCTTATATCAATGGATATATATCTTTTCCATATAAATCTATGATTTTTTTTTATGTGTTTTCAATGTAGAACTTTATTTGTAACTTTACAACCCCAATAATCCCCCCTCTCAAACGAAGGACCACAGAGCCCCCTTAAGCCAGGTCTTCTTGCCTTTCAGTTCACCCAACCTACTAGGATTTCTTTTCCTAGCCGCAACTAGGACTTCCTACATGGTGTATGGTCCTCTTGATTCGGACATGGAAGCCCCCACTTCCTTTATTTAATGTCAATATTCTACTCTCATGATTCGATTAGACCATACCTTTTGTGCATAATCGGCAGTTAGACTTTTTAATTGTCCATACTCTAATTCTAATTGTTAGGACCGAAAAAATTTAGATATCTCCTTATTGGTATGATATTATCAATTTTAGGCTTAAGCTCTTACAGTTTTATTTTTGGGTTCTACCCAAAAAAACTCACACCAATGAAGATATCTTTCCCTTATAAATCTATGATCTTTCTTATGTGTTCCAATGTGACATTTTATTTGTAACCTTATAACCCCCAATAATCTAGACTTCGGCCAATTGTCAAGTCCCACAAAACCAACTGAATTTCTTATCAAATATCAACCTATCTTATCTTCATGCTAGTCATCAGGTCCTCTAGACTTAATTAAACTTCAACTTGATGTCAGATCTCATCAATTCTTTTAGTCTACTCTAAAAGAGGAGTCGCTCAGATTCGTCACATTTTGCTACGCAGCTTCTTCATCCCATGTGCCCGCCATGAGCTATTCAACCCCATCAGTAAACATACGATAAATAATTTTATTAATTATATTATATAAGGGATTAAAATAAAATTATTAAACTTCATTCGATTACAAGATGAACTCGAGTTGGATTTCAATCGCGAAAATATTATCAAGCAAATCTCAAATTTAACCATATTTGACTCGCAAACTCACAGATATATTCGATTAGAAATTTGCCAACGTGTTTGTACTAAGCTCATTTAATTTTAAAATGAGTTCTTTTAATAAGGGTCAAGCTATTTAATTTTATTATGAGTTGAATTTGAATTTAAGAATTAAAATTCAAATAAAATTCAAGTCGAATTCAAGCTTAAAGATAATGAATCAAACTTTAAGTCGAATTTTTGTTGTTCGGCTCAATTCAATTATAGTTTACGAGTTTAACAGAATTGATAAATGTTTTGATATGTATCTCAAAGATCTAGGGTTGATTCACGATAATGGACAGAAAAAAATTTCTATATCAGTGGCAAAAATTTGACTCTCTAAGCGGTTGACTTTTTATGATGGTAAAATAATTAGTAGGTGAAATTTTATTTTCCCATTTGTCATGAACTCCGCTTGCTCCTTCTTAGTCTACAGACTTTTCTCTTTATTTCTATCGTCGGTGTCTTTGAAAATTTCAAAATCATTTTTTATTATTAATAATAATTTAAAGTCTATTTTAAAAAATACTTATATTTTTCACTTCTACATAACGAACTCTCCCTCAAACTTTCGTGGGTAGATAACTAGTCCAACCATTTTTGTTGTTTTAGATGTCAGTTAGTCCTTCTGGAGTGTTCTTACTCTGATATCACTTGTTGAGGATCGTGCGGTCAGCAAGGGAGTGAATTGTCCCTGAAAAATGAAAATGATCTTTTGTCTTGCTAACAAATATAAATGTTAGTTATCAGGGCAATTGCTCGTCTGACAAAAATAAAATATTTAATTTTTGCCTACGCAGGGGATTCCCGTTAACTCGTCCGTAATGTTGAATATTGACTATGCTCGCGTTACAAATTCTAACAAAAATGATTAATCAGGTTTAATAATATCCAATCTAGTGTGATCAATTCGATTTTATGAAAGTTTTCATCGACTATCAGGATAAATCAAAAAATACTCACGAAGGACGACTCAGAAGTCCAATATCGCACGGTTGTACGCCTCATTTAGAAGAAAAATTCCTATACAATCCATAATTCCTATAACATTATGGAGTACGTTGATTTAAATTGAAATTGATTTAGATTTAATTAAATAATTGATGACTTAACAAAATGATATATTAAGTAGTTCGATTGATTAAAATGAAACAGAATATTTTGAGATTTTTTTTTCTTTTTTTTTTTAAATTTATGTAGCTCTCACTCTCTAATATCGTTCTCTTAAACGTCATGCTTTGGAATCTAAAAAAAAATTTAAAATATTTTGAGAATTTTTTTTTTCTTTTTTTCAAATTTTCTTTACTTATGTAGCTCTCACGGTCTAATATAGCTGTCTTAAACGGTGTGCTTTGGAATCTAAAAAAAGACTTTAAATTTTTTTAATGTTAATCATATCTATTGATTTGGTGAGAAATTTTATTTTTATTTTTGATTTTGATGTACAAGATTTACACCATTTGAAAATGTAACTAGATATAGCCATTAAAGATTTCATAATTTATCAACTATTTCTAAATTTTATAAAAAATTAATTGCAACAAATAAATGATAGACATACTATTTAATTTAATTTTATTTAAAAAATTTATATCATTTATTATAATTTATACATTATAATCATAGTATTTACTTACATTCAATATATTGAATTTAATATATTTATTTAATTGAATCTAATATATTTAGATTATTCAAATTGTTCTAACTCTTTTCATTTTTATATGAAAGAATAAATATTTTTAACTATAAAATTTATTAAAATAATTTTTATTAATACGAGAGAGTAAGAGTTCTGAGAAATTCTAAGATTACCTATTAAATGAGAGTTGTATGGTTGAAAAAATTGATAACAATATAATAATTAATTAATTTGATTCTTAATAATTTTTTTATATTGTTTGAAAATAATATTCACATATTTTCATTTATATTTTTGAATTAATTAATTTATTATATTAGTTAATTTGAAATCCTAACTCTTACTGAACGTTATTAAATTTATATAGTTGAAATTTTAGTATATTAAAATTTTAAATTTTAATACGATATTGATATATATTTTTTTATATATCAAAATATTTTAAAGAAGAAACCATGTCACATATTCTTCAATTAATCCAAAATCCTGCATAATTTCCATATTGGATAGAATTTTCGACTCCGTCGGCCAATCGCCTCTGCAGTCATGTTTCCTCGACCCATTAAATCCTGCGGATCGTCGTCGGTTCGGCTCCGATCCCTCTTGTCGCTTCTATCTCCTCCTCCTCCTCCTCCGATTCTTCGTCGATTGCTGGAGCCCTTACTGGATAAATCAAAAAATACTTGTGAAGGACGATTCAAAAGTTCAATATCGCACGGTTACGTACCTCATTTAGAGGAAAAATTTCTATAAAATTTATTATAGTTAGGGATTAAATCGTGAATGTTTAGGATGCTGAGCTTCTGGACTATTCGTCATGAGTGTTTCCTGATTTTCATTGACGGCCAATGAAAAATTTTTATGTGACTGAATTGATATCTCAAATTTAATATTACTTAATTTAATTAATTATTTTTTTATAAGACCAAAACAATCTTTTTAAATCCGTCGTTATCTAATCTAATTAATCGCTATTGCTAGCCATTGGGCGCGGAGTCGCTTGGACTCGGGTGAGCTCCACCCTTTGACAGACTTGAAAATATAGTTTTGATTTTATATATATATATATATTTCCAACTCCATTAAAATGATTAAATAAAAAAATTAATTAAAACTCTGAATGGAAAATAAATAAAAATAATAAAATATATATTAATCAAATTATTAAATAGAGGAGATTGAATTGGATTGAATTAAATCCACAGGATAGATACAAAATTAAGGAGTACGTTCGTTTAAATCGAAATTGATTTAAATTTAATTAAATTAAGTTATGTTCGAACAAAATGAAATGTTAACTAGTTCGATCGATTAAAATGAATCAGAATATTTTAAGAAAATCTTTTTTTTCTTCACTTATGGACTCGTTATCTAATATCGCTCTCTTAAACGTTGTGTTTTGGAATTAAAAAGAAATTTTAATTTTTTTTAATGTTAATCACATCTATAAATTTGGTGAGAAATTTTATTTTTATTTTTGATTTTGACGTACAAGATTTACAGCATTAGAAATTGTAATTAGATATAACCATTAAAGATTTCACAAGGGAAATGATTTATACAGTGAAAATGAAAACTCGGTGAAAAATTTAATCGTCAATCGGTGGGACATCCGACGTTCGATCGTCGATCAGACACTGCCGGTGACTTTCGAACGTCATCCTTAATCAAACTATACCTTGGAAGACAGTGACCCCATCGGGATCATCGATAACGATGAACCCATCGAGATCTACGGTGAATGATGCGAGATCGCAATTGCAGCTATCCCAACGGGTTCTCCGTACCCCTCAAGGTATAGTTTGATTCGGGACGGCGGTCGAAGGCTGCCGATAGTGTCCGAATGATGATTGGACATCGGATATGTCATCGATTGACGGCTAAATTTTTCACTGAAGTATCTACTTTCACTGTACGTATCATAACTCATTTCATAATTTATCAACTATTTTTAAGTTTTATAAAAAATTAATTGCAACAAATAAACGAGAGACATACTATTTAATTTAAGATTTTATATCATTTATTATAGTTTATACATTATAACCATAGTATTTCTTAGATTCAATATATTGAATTTAATATATATATTTAATTGTTTATAATATGTTTAGATTATTCAAATGGTTCTAACTCTTTTCATTTTCATAAGAAAAAATAAATATTTTTAACTATAAAATTTATTAAAATAATTTTTATTAATAATATATAGTAAGAGTTCTGAGAGATTCTATGATAATGAGAGTTGTATGGTTGAAAAAATTGATAACAATATAGTAATTAATTAATTTGTTTCTTAATAATTCTTTTATATTGTTTGAAAAATAATATCACATATTTTTATTTTTATTTTTGAATTAATTAATTTATTATATTAATTATATTTAACTGTCAAAATTAGTAAATTTGGAATCCTAACTCCCTACTGAACGTTATAAAATTTATATAGTTAAAAATTTAGTATATTAAAATTTTAATTTTTAATATGATATTAATATATATATTTTTTTTTATATCAAAATATTTTAAAGAAAAACCATCTGACATGTTTTTCAATTAAACCAAAACCCTGCGCGACTAAATTGCATGATTTCCGTATTGGATAGAATTTTCGAGCGCAGTCATGTTTCCTCCTCGACCTATTAAATCCTGGCATCCCTCTTGTCGCTTCTATCTCCCTCCTCCTCCAATTCGCCGATTTCTGATGCTCTTGCTGGATCGCCCCTGATCGTCGCATTGGCATTGGAGTCCATGGAACAGCCGTCGCCGTCGCACCCTCCTGTCTTCGTCGACCCCGAGTGAGCCCTCCTTCCTCGTCGCCCCCCTTTTGATCGCCTCTTTTTCTTTATTTTTTTTTCTCTCATGATTTTTCGATTTCGTTATAGGCTTGGCGCTGACACCAGCGAGAAGGATTCCAATTTGGTTTCGGCTGCTAAGTTTGATGTCGCAGCACCTGAACCTCGGTTGAGGAATCCTGCAGCTGAAGAGCCAAAAAAGAACAAGGAGATCATCGTTGAGGATGAGATTGATGTGAAGTATAAATCATTTAAGAAATTTGATACTGTTAGAGAATACTCGGATCACTATTTCAGCATACCAGAGCATTATGAATCTGTTGCGACTTTTTGGGGAATGGAAATTAAGGTAATGTGCCGTCACGCTTTGGGATGATAATTTCCATTGATATAGTTATTTGAATCTACCCACCATGGTTAGGGTTGTAGTACCACACCATAATGCAGGTGTGATTCAATTTCTGGTTGTAGAAATTATGAATGCATTTCCTAATCTCCTTTTTGTTAACAGCGCTCAAAAGATTGGGCAAAAAGGATTCAGCTAGAGTGGAAGATTCTAGAGAAACATTTACCTGGTAAGATCATTCCATGTACTAATCATACTGAGTTGCTAATTCTAATTTAGGTATTTAATTTAGATATGTTGAATTCCGACTTTATACTCTTTTGTTTATTACGATTGTTTTACACTACAAATTCTCTGATTGTATCAAATGCTTTTATAAGTAAAAGCATTTGTATAGTAAAAGTGAATGTCTTAGTGAAAAATTTGAAGCATCATTAACAGTTTTAGACGTAAATAAAGTTTACTAAATTTTTTGGTCTAGGGAAAAAAGATACCCAAATAAGTTGAAGTATCTAATCGTCCATGCAATAGTATGGGCTTCTATGAACCCAAATAACTGTTAAATTTCTTATTTAAATACAGTTCGTAGATCAACTTCTGCACTTGGCATAATTCTGCATATCTACTATCTAGAGGATTCAGATCTCCAAAATATTACTTTTCTATTAGTTGACAGATTGTGATGTGTTTTATATTGTGAAAACAAAGTACAAAATTGTGGTTGTTAAATACTTGCATTGTTTTTGATGATGCACATCAAAATCTTTTGCACAAGTCCACTAGTGGCAGTTAGATACTGAAATCCAAGTTGCTCTGATATTTCAAGTTCAATATTGTTTCATGATTGCCATTATCAATATTGTCAAATGCCTCAGTGAGAGAATTCGTGCCTTTAGAAGTCGACTTGTAAGCTGGTCTTATTTGATTTCCAGAGAATTAAACTAGAATATTTGATTCATCTTGTTGTTTTTTTTTGCCATGCTTCTTGGATCTGTCATTGTCTGTCTTATTTCTTTCTTTTTCATATCCTGAGCAGAAACAATATATGTTCGAGTATACGAAGATAAGATGGAGATTCTGAGGGCTGTTATTATAGGAGCAGCCGGAACTCCATATCATGATGGTCTATTCTTCTTTGATGTATACTTTCCTCCACAATATCCACAAGTTCCTCCTGTATGAAACTTTTCTCACTCTATTTATATGAAACAATGTTTCTCTCACGAGGTTAGCCAAATTAACTAGAATTCTCCTTATTTAGATGGTTCATTATCACTCTGGTGGACTTAGACTCAACCCAAACTTGTATAAACATGGGAAGGTTTGTCTTAGTCTTCTGGATA
Organism: Boesenbergia rotunda; assembly: GCA_024364735.1. NCBI lineage: Eukaryota > Viridiplantae > Streptophyta > Magnoliopsida > Zingiberales > Zingiberaceae > Boesenbergia > Boesenbergia rotunda. Next base: position 213,743 of record JAGFNQ010005478.1, on the reverse strand, counting down.
CCTGGTCTGGCACAGGATGCGAAAGGTGGAATCCATCAAAGTCAACAATGTTGCAGGTCTTGGTTTCTATTCAGGCTCTAGTTCTAAATGCAAAGCCATACTTTAATGAGCCAGTATATGCACTAATAACTAATACAGAGTATGGGGAGCAGAAGTCTCAGACTTATAATGAAAATATCTTTCTCTTATCCTGCAAGACAATGCTATACTCACTACGGAAGCCGCCAATGGTATGTTTCATGTTGTTTTTTAGCTTTTATTTAATTGCTTTTATTTTCCTTAAAACTATCAATATTAGTGCCAAACCTGGATGAAAAAGGCAGAAAGTTGTTGCTATTCCTAGATACCAGTGCCAAATTTATAAATAGTTGGCAAACATGGCTTATTGATATGATGATCATATTGACCGTCAAGCTATTGGGTAACCTTGGGTGATATTTGGATCATTTTTGTGGATCATGAGTCATTTTGTAGCGACACGCCTCTCTAGCCCCATTCAGGTGACTCTCTAGGCCGTGCCTACAGATCTTCCCACCCCTGTCAGTGGGTTTTTGCCTTCCCCAGATTCAAACCTTAGACCTCCATGACAAGTACTAAAGCTCCTTGAATCTGGTAGCTAAGTGAGCCGCTCACTTGGCTACCAGATTCAAGGAACTTTAATACTTGTCCCGGAGATTTAGGGTTCCAATCTAGGGAAGGCAAAAACCTACCGCCAGGTGTGGAAAGACCGTAGGGCATAGCCTAGAGAGCCGCCTGATGGGGCTAGAGAGCCGTGTCGCTTCATAAAAAGGCGCCTTTGTTGTAGCGACACGACCCCTCTAGCCCCATCAGGCGGTAAAAAGATGCCTGGTAGCGACACGACCCCTCTAGATCAGCGACTCTTTAGTCGTGTCCTACGTCTCCATCGGCAGTATTTCTTCCAGATTCGAGAGACTCAGGACGTATTAAGCTTGAATCTGGTGCCAAGTGAGCTCACTTGTCCTGGAGATCTAGAGTTCGAATCTGGGGAAGGCAAAAATCCACTGCCGGGAGTGGGAAGACCGTAGGGCACGATCTAGAGAGCCGCCTGATGGGGCTAGAGGGGTTGTGTCGCTATACGTTTCTTGCTTCTTGATCATGAATATGACTAGAATAATCATTGCCATTGTTTATTCATGGTGATTTTGAAAGATTAGTATTTATTTGTATATTGGTGGGGATGCCCATGATCATTCTCACCAACAACATTTTGCTTACAGCATTTTGGCGACTTCGTTGTTGGGCATTTCCGTAACCGGGGGCGTACCATCCTGGTCTCATGCAAAGCTTACATGGATGGTGCTCCAGTTGGATGTGTTGTCGGTGAAGGCGAGTTTAAGAGTTGCTCAGGCAGATTCAAGGCATCTTTAAACAAACTATTCAAGGACCTTCTTATGGAATTCACTATGAAGGGCTGATTGTGATGAATTTCTGACCGAGGAGATCAAAGAACGAATGGGTAAATCCTGCTGGATGCTACTTTTATTGTCGCTCAAACAGGTCAGTAATGATTGTTGGGTATTACTTGTATCATCGTTCAAACAAGTTGGTAAATATTTTAGGCTTGGCTCCCAATAATTGAAAACACACAGCAAGAACATCATCTGATCAGGTTTTATGGTTTTAGTTTGCTAGGCAATAAATCATTCTAAGGAAATAAGAAGTTTATTTTCGTTAGATTCTTTGGTTCATCAATGTTTAGTTTTTCTTTCAGGTTGATTTTTCCTTGAATTTACATTCAATTAGTCACCCTGTTTGTTATTTGTTTATATATGACTTTTGTATTTGTTCGTAGTAAATTTGTAGGATTGAATCATCCATCTTCAAATTAATTGAATCTCCTAAAAATATTGTACTTTTTGATGTGAACTGTATCCATATAATAAGTCAAAATTATGAAAATACTTTTAAGATTTAATAATTTTTCAAAAATATCTTTTATTAAAGTCAAAATACTTGCGCTCTCATATTTTAATTTTCCTATAAAAATATCTCTTAAAAATATTTGTTTAATTTTTAAATTATTTGTTGATAGAGAAGAGATATTTTAATATTAAAATGGACATTAATATTATTTTTCAAGACATTTTTAAAAATGTTGTTCAAATTTAGGAAGATATTCTAAAATCACTCTCATTACGTGGATCTGATGCAGTGTTGGATCCTCATAAATGCGGCTGTGATCTATCTAGGTATTATTAAATTACCATTCTAGGATTAAAACGGCACGCCAGCGAGTAGACAAACTACTACTATCTAAAGAAAAACTATTATACTAAATACCCTCTGTTTATTAAATTTACCAAAACTTGTGGTACGAAGTAGAGACGGGATGAGAAAGAGAAAGTCCCCATATTAATGCTGGAGCTTCTCTAGCTGATGTACATTCCATTTCCGGTCCCATATTGCTCCAATGTCGCCTCCCCTGTTCCTCCTCTTCCTCCTCTGCTTTCCTTTCTCCCTCGCCGTTGCTGCCGGAGAACACTCAGACTCCTTCCTCTTCGATCTTCACCGCCGCCCCGCCTTGCCCGGGCTCGACCAAGTGCGGCGGCTCCTCCTCGACGACAAGCTCCGGCAGCGCACGATCCGCGCCCGGCTAGCGCATGCCCGCCGCCGGCGGCGAGCTTGCGGCGTCCCGCACGCGCCGGCGCCGGCGCTGGCGCTGGCTCCTGCACCGACCTCCTTCGAGATGCCGGTCAACTCCGGGGCGTACGCGGGGACGGGCCAGTACTTCGTGCGGTTCCAACTCGGCACGCCGGCGCAGCGCTTCGAGCTGGTGGCCGACACCGGCAGCGACCTCACCTGGGCCAAGTGCCGCCGGCGCGGAGACGATAGCAAGAGTATCAGCGGCCGGGCGTTCCTCCCCGACGAGTCGTCGTCGTTCCGGCCGATCCTCTGCTCATCCGACATGTGCCGCAACTCGCTGCCCTTCTCGTTGACCACGTGCCCGACGCCGGCGAGCCCATGTGCCTACGATTACGGGTAAATCACTTCCGGCCGCATCGGATCCTCTTTCACCCTTTTCCAATTGACATCCTAAACTTTAACAATATTACATTACATATTAAAACTACAAATCTCAAAATGTAAATGTTTAAATTCATGAGAATAAAATGTAACTTATTAAAAACTAATTGTGGCAAAGTGAATATTTCTCTTGAGATTAATTAGGAACAGAATTAACAAACTTACTGTAGGTTTGACCGAATGCGATCGCAGGTACGCCGACGGCTCGGCGGCGCACGGCATCTTCGCCAACGAGTCGGCCACCGTGATCTTATCGGACGGTCGGCGGACGAAGCTGCGTGGCCTCGTGGTCGGCTGCACCTCCTCCGCCGTCGGATCCAGCTTCCGCGGATCGGACGGCGTGCTGGGCCTCGGCTACAGCGACATCTCCTTCGCCGTCCGCGCCGGCGGCCGCTTCGCTTATTGCCTGGTGGACCACCTCAGCCCTCGCAACGCCACTGGTTTCCTCGCCGTCGGGCCGGCTCTGGCGCTGCCGCCGCCGACCGCCGGGAGGAGGTGGCGCGAAACGGCGATATCCCTCGACGTCGAGCCGTTCTACGGCGTCGGGGTGAGGGGGATCTCCGTCGACGGAGAGATGCTACCGATCCCGGCGAGCGTGTGGGACCTCGCAGCGGGCGGCGGCGCTATTCTCGACTCGGGAACGAGCCTGACGGTGCTGGCGGAGCCGGCGTACAGGGCGGTGGTGGAGGCGCTGACCCGGCGACTCGCGTGGGCGCCGAGGGTTAGGGTGGATCCCTTCGAGCACTGCTACAACTGGTCAACGGGGGCGGAGGTCGCCCTGCCGCGGATGGCCGTGCACCTGGCGGGGAAAGCGAGGTTGGCGGCGCCGGCGAAGAGCTACGTGATCGACGTGGCGGAGGGGGTGAAGTGCCTGGGGATCGTGGCGACGCCGTGGCCGAGTTTCTCCACCATCGGCAACATTCTGCAGCAGGAGCACCTGTGGGACTTCGACGTCGCCAACCGACGGCTCCGATTCAGGAGGTCGACCTGCCGCAAAAGGCGATGATGGAATCGGACGGCCGACATTATTTCTTTTCATTTTTCTTGTTTTTTTAGTAATTGGTTTCTGATTTACAGCGGTTTGATTGATTTTCTATTGTATTTGAGTGATAAAAAAAAATACAAGGGGAAGGAATTATTGGTAGTTGAGTGTCGATCAAAATAAAGGCTCAAGTCAATGATTATTTCAAGTTTGATTTTTCTAACATTATTACATATTTTTTTAAAATCAGATATTTTAATTTTTACGGATTAATGATGAAATCACATGATCCTGCTGATGAACGAGTTGGACTCCTAATATGATGACGTAGCCCAATTTATCGACAGAGGAAGATCGCGGGTGATAAGTGACGGGTCGAATACTTCGAATGGTGACTAGCTCTGAGCTTGCAAAAAAAGGACCGTTAGTAACCCGCCGGGAATGTTCCTGGCAAAGGTCCTCCGACGATCAAATCAAAATTCCAACGTACCTTCGCGTAGGAAATAGGGTCCTATATATAACCAGGAGAGTCAACCAACTCTGTCATAACTTTTGTCCTATGTGAGGACAAGACCAGGGATCAGTGTCTCAGTTGGTTGACCGACCCCACGATCTTTGGGATTCTCAAACGGCTCCGTAGTACGACTTGTCTTATTCACTGCACCTGTCAGAGGTCATATTGAGTCAGTGAGATTCTTGCGATTCTTGACACGAGTGGTGTCAGGGGTCAAGTCGGCGGACACTGGTGTGTCGCCGCTGCCACACGCTTGGTGTTAGAGAAGTTGTACAAGCCCTGACGCGGGAAGCTTCCACGAATATGACTGGTCGAATCATAGAACACTCAGGTGGTTGCCAGTTAGCGCCCCTGATGTTGCCCCATCGAGAACCCTCAAATGGAGTTTTCCAGCTTGGGCAATGAGAGACTTCTCTCAATTGAGAAGCACTAGTCGGGTCTGCTCTTGATCAGGAGACTCGGTCGAGATATATCCCAATCGGGATACCCGGCCGAGGTCTACCCGATCGGGCGTCCCGGCGGGATTCCCTCTTGTCAAGGGATATGACAATAGGCTTGAGCTCCTTATGACTGGCTTAGGTGCTCCGACTCGATTATTCATGGGACCGAGTCACCTTCCGGGTGAAGTTGGCCAGACTGGACTGATCCGAATGAGAGTCTTAAGGCCCTGCTTTCCTCAGTGTCGAGACCCAACGTCTCACGCCACATAAGCCAGAGGGGGGCGGGGGCGATTTTGTGTCCGATCTATCATTTTGCTTTTTTTACCATCTGTGTCAGACTGCCTCTCCATTAGTTATAATGGGATCATCATACAAACAGTTTATCATATAATATATTCTAGGAGTTATTTAGAGAATGCATCTTATCCTTTTTTATTAGCCATCAAAGCTTCAGGAGTCACATGGGATAGTAGCATAGAATGAACGTATGATCACTTCGTTCAGAGCCACAAGAAATTTATCTCTAGAGAATGATCATACTTACCAGACTATGGACAATCAGCGTTATGAAGATCCGATATCGGTCGATCACAATAGTGGATTATGTTGACCAGTCGTAGAATGATTCATCGTATTGGACTCAAACGATGCTCATTCTTTTCTCCTAGTATAGGAAGCCTCATCTTATCCGCTGGATAAGTCATGGATGTCCAAGACATAGATTAGTCAGTTTGGTTTGACATATGAGCCAACCGAAGAGTCTCCATCAGCTTAGTTCTTGGAGTACATGATGACGTATTCTTCAGGTGTTTTTTCATATGGAGCCACATGCCGGTTTACTAGTATGGCAAGCAACCACTAGAATTAGTCATTGGTTTGATTGACAAAGAAGAGTTTTGCGTTTCATTGACAATCTCTTATTTTATTTTGCACTTTAGTCCGTGGAAATGACTGAGTGGTGATGTGATATGCTTGGAGAGCAACAAGTAAATTTGGAGGTGCAATTTGAAAATTAGATAAAGAGAAGTGTTTGAAATGGAAAAAAAAACCTATCATTTTTCTGCCCAACTATTTTGTTTTGTAACGTTTGTAAAGGACAAGTTGATTGGAATAATTACAATAATTGTACCAGCTAAAAACCATATGCAAAAGCTGTAAACACGAATTAGACTCGATGGTCATGACATGTTGACTATTGATTTTTTTATATATATAAATAAATTATTTAATAGATTGCATTATTTATCCAATTGTCAATCTTGTGGCTGATCAGGCACAGCTGGATTCACCGAACAAATGGGACCATTTTTCCTCTTCGCCCCCTTGAAAAAGGAAAATCATAACTTTGGCCAAGTGTTTTCTCCAGTTTTACCTGATTTTCATGCGGGGTAAATTGTAATTTCCCTTAAATTGGGCAAGGCAATGGAGGCCCATTTATAATTGGGCCGAAAGCCCATCTATCTTCCCCCGTAACTACAATGGTTAGGCATTAATGAATGAGGTCAGATCGGTGGGTTAGCTACGGACGATGAAGGACCCGTTCGAGGCGGCGGCGGAGGAGCTAGATTCGCCTCCGGAGTCGCCCATACCTGCCGAGGACGACGTGGCGGTCGCCGTGGACGTCGACGAGGAGGAGGCCGACGCCCCGTCGCAGCCCCAGGCCTCCGCTCCCCCGGACCGGCCGGCGCGGGTGGGGGCGGGAAAGGGAAGGAGGAGGAGGAAGAGGAAGAGGAGGAGAACATGGATGTCGAGTTCGGTAAGTTCCCGTCTGGCGGCGACCCGGACAAGATGGCCAAGATGCAGTAAGTTTGCACCTCACGGAAAGCTCTCGCAAACCGCCGTTGCAAATTTTCCTATTTTTGCTCGCGTCGTCGATCTTCTGATTCGAGTGTTCTTTGGGATCTTTGGATCATTTGCGTCGGTTCTACAATAACATGCTTTCTATTTTGTATTACGTGCTAAAGGCTGTAAAAGCAACACAACATTCACCTCAACATCTTTCTCTGTGCATGTTGCTTGTGCATTTGCTATTTATCTTTTGAGGCCTTCATTCAACTGCCGTTCGGTGATATTTGCTAGAACATTCATTCTTCCTAGTTGATTTTTGTTACTACCTCCGATTTGGTTCTTTGTTAGCTTCATTAAGTTTCCATTTTTGTTCAACGTTTTGTCATGTCATTGGTCACACAAGTGTTTGTTCTCTTGATGCTCCATTACATTTTATATATATGTATTTGCTTGTATTGATTTCCTTCAGGGCAATACTTTCACAATTTACAGAGGAACAGATGAGTCGTTATGAATCGTTTAGGAGATCTGGCTTTCAGAAATCTAACATGAGACGGGTATGTGCTCATCATACTATTATAGATATTATCGCACACAAATAGTGAATCACAGTTTGCTGTGAAGACATTTTCACATTAGAGGAGGAATGAGACATTCTCTTAACAATGCCATCTTTGCTTGCAATAAGTTTTAGCTTATAGCCTTAGGCATCTGAGGTTAGGTTCTATAGTCATTCATGTGGATTAAAAGATTAATAATTGTTTGCCTTATGTTATTTCTATAGTCATTTTTCTTATGCTCTCCAAACAAGAAACAAAATGTTTAAAGTACTAGTAGTTTTGCATTGGTAATATTCATAGGCTGGATTAAGATGTTGGCATGATTGCTTGAATTTTATTTTAGTGCGACTGCTCTTTGTGATTGCAGACTTCACGTGGGGATTTTCTCCCTTTCTTTTGGCCTTTTTATTTAGGTTACTATTTGTTTTGACAATTGTTATCAAAAGAAGCTCAAAGTATATATAATGATATATATAGGGCACTTGTTTTAACTGTTAAGTATCTAACACGAAGTGCATTTGTTGTATACATGTATCATGACTATATTGCCATTATGAAATTTTGGTGTTGTTTGCAACAATAATATGCAACCACCTCCCCTTAAATTGTGGACCATGCAGTTACCTGGCATCATCACTCGTATTAAAGAACACAACAACACCAGTGTAGCATGAGGCACATAAATTGTGGACCATGCCATCACCTGGCAATATCAATCATGTTAAAGAATTATAGTATAGGATGAAGCCTAATGCACAGATGGCTTCAGATTTCATGGTCTCTTTTTGGCTTAAAAATGGATTGCCCTGCATAGTTGTAGTGTGCTAAATCTTTTAGGCTTCTCGATTTAGTACCATTCCCAACCCCCACCCCACCAGTACTTGCAATTTCAAAATTGTGTTTTTGTTTTCAGGTCTTCCTCAGAGTTTTTGATGATAAGAACAAGAAACCTAAAACCATGGCAATATAGCAAAATATATCAAAGGGATTACTTAATCGAGAAGATTTATGAGATATTAAAACTTGTCTGACTTTGCATGCAGCTATTGACGAGCATCACGGGAAGCCAAAAAATTTCAATACCCATGACTATTGTTGTGTCTGGCATTGCAAAAATGTTTGTCGGTGAGCTAATTGAGACAGGCAAGTTGGTTCTAGTCAAAATACCAACATAATATGTTTTCTTGGCCATTTTACTGGCTCCTCAGGATAGGTTATTCTAGTTAAATACAAAGGATTCTTATTCATTGTGTGAACCATTGTGGATGCTGCAGCTAGAATTGTGATGATGGAAAGAAAGGAAAGTGGCCCAATCAGGCCTTGCCACATCAGGGAAGCCTATCGACGACTCAAGCTTGAGGGGAAAATACCAAAGAGATCGGTGCCTCGGCTCTTCCGGTAGAAGGGTGGTTACCTGACTCATGACAGAAAATCATTTTTGATTCTGGGTGATTCTGGAGCTGGTCGTACATTCCTACTCCATGTACAGTAAAATCGTTGCCTACACTTTCAAGATTACAGTTTCCGGTGGGTTGATGTTGAAATTTGCACCCTTTAGGCTTTGTTCAAGGTTACAATTTCTCTCAAATGATCTAGTTGATTTGCTTGTTTTGATCAAGTCATGTAACTTGTTCCGTATGATCAATCTGTTTGTTTAATTGAACTATGACACATGCTTGGTAGAAACAACAACAACAACAACAACAATAAAGCCTTATCCCACTAGGTGGGGTCGGCTATATGGATCCTTTTACGCCATTGAGTTCTATCCCCTACTATATCATCATCTAGATTTAAATAAAATTTATCTTGTTTTATTGTTGCCAACCAAGTCTTTTTTGGTCTTCCTCTCCCTCTTTTAATGTGCGTATTTATCATAGTTTCACATCGTCTAACAGGGGCATTTATTGGTCTTCTAAGTACATGTCCGTACCATCTCAAACGTGTCTCCCGAAGTTTTTCTTCAATAGATGCAACTCCGACTTTCTCTCTAATACTCTCATTCCTTATTCTATCCATCCTCGTATGTCCACACATCCACCTTAACATCCTCATCTCTGCAACTTTCATCTTTTGCTCATGTGCTCGAGTCATAGCCCAACATTCAGCACCATATAACATAGCAGGTCTAACTGCCGTTTTGTAGAACTTCCCTTTAAGTTTTAGAGGTACTTTACGATCACATAAGACACCCGATGCTAATCTCCATTTCAACCATCCTGCTTGTATTCTATGTAAGACATCTCTCTCAATTCCTCCATCACTTTGCAAGAACGATCCTAAATACTTAAAGTTCTCGATTTTAGACAACTCATCATCTCCTATCTTAACAATTGTTTCACTACGTCTAGCATTGCTAAACTTAAATTCCATATATTCAGTCTTTACTCTACTAAGCCTAAAACTTTTCATTTCTAGAGTTTCCCGCCAAGATTCTAGTTTAGCATTTACTCCTTCACGTGTCTCATCTATCAAAACAATATCATCTGCAAACAACATGCACCATGGCACTGTATCTTGAATGTGCCTAGTGAGTTCATCCATGATTAGTGTAAAAAGATAAGGACTTAAAGCTGATCCTTGATGTAACCCTATCCTTATTGGAAATGCTTCAGTCAATCCACCTGAAGTCTTCACTCTAGTCGTTACATCTTCATACATATCTTTAATTAGGTCAATATATGTTACGCTAACGCCTCTCTTTTCTAGAATTCTCCATATAATTTCTCTTGGTACCCTATCATAAGCTTTTTCTAAATCAATAAATACCATGTGTAGATCTTTCTTTTGCTCCCGATATTTTTCAATTAATTGCCTAAGAAGATGTATAGCTTCTATTGTCGACCTTCCAGGCATGAACCCAAATTGATTTTCGGTTACCGTGGTCTCCTTCCTCAATCTTTTTTCTATTACTCTTTCCCAAAGTTTCATGGTATGACTCATTAATTTAATACCCCTATAGTTTGCACAATTTTGTATGTCTCCTTTGTTCTTATATAAGGGAACTAGACTACTTACCCTCCATTGATTAGGCATTTTTTTTGTTTTCAATATTATATTAAATAATTTTGTAAGCCATTCAATACCTTTTTTCCCTAAACATTTCCATACCTCTATTGGGATATCATTCGGTCCCACGGCCTTTCCATTTTGCATCCCTTTCAAAGCTTGTTCTACTTCTGAAGTTTGAATTCTCCGATGAAAATTAAAATTTCTATACTCATTTGAAATACTTAAATTGCCTAAGTCAAGTTGGTCCCCTAAACTTTCATTAAAAAGTTGATGAAAGTAAATCTTCCACCGCTCTTTTATTTCGCTATCAATTACTAGTACTCTATCGCATTCATCTTTAATACATCTTATTTGACTAAGGTCTCTTGTTTTCCTTTCTCTTGCTTTAGCTATTTTATAAATGTCTCTTTCCCCTTCTTTTGTATCTAAATTTTGATATAATCGTTCAAAAGTTTTATTTTTTACTTCATTCACTGCTTTCTTAGCCTCTTTCTTGGCTATTGTATATTTTTTTAAGTTTTCCTCGTTCTTACAAATATATAATTCCTTATAAGCTATTCGTTTTTCTTTCACTTTCTCTTGTACTTTCTCATTCCACCACCAAGATTCCTTCCTTGGTGGTGCATGCCCCTTTGACTCACCGAGTACATCCTTAGCTACTATTTTCAACTTTGATACCATCTTATCCCATGTCGTATTAGAGTCGCTATATATTTCATCTAATGCTTGTATTCCTACCTTCTCCTTCAATATGTTTTGCTTCCCATCCTTTAACTTCCACCACTTAATTCTAGGAGTCGTGTATATTTTTCCTCTATTGATATTATAACTAAGGCGTATATCTAACACTACTAATCTATGTTGGGTAGTTAAGCTTTCTCCAGGGATAACCTTACAATCTTTACAAATCTTCCTATCTCTCTTCCTAACCATAAAATAATCAATTTGTGATTTATTATTCCCACTTTTGAATGTGATCAAGTGTTTTTCTTTTTTCTTAAAAAATGTATTAGCTAGTATAAGGTCATATGCTATCGCAAAATCCAATATAGTTTTTCCTTCTTCATTTCTTGTTCCAAACCCATAACCCCCATGTACTCTCTCATATTCTTCATTTTTCGCTCCGACATGTCCATTTAGATCACCTCCTATTAAAATCATTTCATTTGGCGGAATGTTTTGTAATACCTCATCTAAATCGCTCCAAAATCTTGATTTAGTTTCTTCATCTAATCCTACTTGAGGTGCATATATGCTAATTACGTTCACAACTTCTTTCGCCACTACTATCTTGAGAGCTATAATTCTATCCCCCTTTCTAACTACACCAACAACTTCATCTTTTAAAGAACTATCTACAAAAATACCCACTCCATTTCTTGTTTTACTCTTTCCTGTATACCATAACTTAAAACCCGAGTTCTCTATCATTTTTGCCTTCTCACCTACCCATTTTGTCTCTTGCACACACAAAATACTAATTTTTCTCCTAATCATTGTATCTACTACCTCCATTGTTTTACCAGTGAGAGTTCCTATATTCCATGTTCCAAATCTGAGACTATTACTTTTCTTATAATGTTTATTCTTAGTCCACCTATGGTGTGAGAACTCTTGCCTATTTAACACTACACACATGCTTGGTAGAAGTGATTATATATATCTTCTTCTATGGAATAGATGTTTCGTCAAGCTCTGAGAGCTTCGGTTCCAAAAGAACAGTAATCGATTTGATTTTGGAATTTTTCATGATGTTTGTGGATTGTGACACTTTTATGGTACTGTTAGAAGTTTTGAGCATGTGGAGGGAGGATGGATAATTAGAAAATTAGTGATAAATACATATATAAAGTTGTATTATTGTGCTTTTTATGATTAATCGGTTGGGTAAATCGAGAAAGTGTATTATTATATTTTATGGTTACGTATCAGATTAGATCGGGAAGTATATATATATATATATATATATATATATATATATATATATATATATATATATATAATATATATATATATATATATATATATAGTATTTTTAGATCCGTTCAGAGAAATTTTTTAATAATGTATACCATCTCTTATTTATCATTGTATCTTTTATAACTTCAATAAAGTTTGTAAAATATCATAAATTAAATAGATTTTGGTAAAAAATTATGTTCTTATTTTAACTGTACTTTTAGATACGGAGATAGGTTAATTCAAATATAAGTATTATAAGTCGGTGATATTTGATCATTAATTATTACTATAGAGATGTCGATTTATAAAATGTTTTAATTTTTAAAAAATATTATTTATTTTATTTTAAAAAATCTGCACTGGCATCCGAAATTGAGTTTAGTGGTTTATTCATTTGCATGATTATTATGCGAGTATGATTATATCCTAAGTTTTCATTAATTTTTTTTGAAAATAATTAACGAAGTTTTTCCAACCTCAGATGATCAATTCGGTTTCACGAAAATTTTTTACTGGCTACCAGGATAAATCGAGAAGCGCTCACGGTGGACCGTCCAGAAGTCTAATGTTCTAGGATTCACTCCCCATTTGAAAGAAATTTTTTTATAAAATATATCGTAATTAAAAATCAAATTATAGATATTTAGAATAATAATTATACCATAATTTCAAGGATAAAAAGATACCAATCAAAAAATCTCAGTACACAACAACTCGTCAGCTGTTTGATCCGAACAGTCAGTCAACACCCAATGTATCCTGAAGATACCATAATTAGAGGGACCACACTATAGGAGCAGGCAGTGGGCCCGCCGCTTCCTTACCCTATTCGACTTCGACGAACGCGAAGCAACTGCAAAAGACGGTTTGATTACGCCGCGAGTTCACGTCGGCGCCGGCAACCGAACCCCTAATTCTCCGGAGGTCTGCTCTGATTCTTATCTTTTTCTAGGATTTCGTTTACTTTTTCTCGCTTGTTCCGTCTTAGCAGTTGATCTTGATGGTGTCGTTCGAGCCCTCTCTTTACTCGCGCGTTTTGGGGAATCTTTTCTCCCATACGAATTTATCCAACGTCCTGATTGAAATCGATTCTTTTGCGTACCGAATTCTGTTCCGTTTCTGATACTCGTCGATCGCCTGTTGGGTGATTGTTTTAGTTTAGGTTTCTTTTTTGTTTAGCTCTTGCAGAGGAGATTGGGTTAGTGATGGTGTCGTGCTGGAAGAAGCAAATACGACAACACAGTAACATTTAGGATTGGAGAAAAGTTGGAATTTTGTGAATGTTCAAGGAATTTACAAGCCTTAAGAAATTTGTTTATAGATTATTTACTTTCCGCATGCTTGTATACAGTGAACGATGAATCTAGATCTTGAGGCAGAAAAGAACAAAGGAAATTTGTGATATGTCACAGCAAGAATTGGGAGCACTTTTTTCATGAATAAGGAATGAATAAGTTAGGATTATTTCTTTAAAAGAAAATTATTCAAAAACACTATTAGAATTGGAATTGCTTGTGTAACATTTACAATTCGGCATGGACTTCGCTGCTGCACAAGTTTCTAATTTGACTCTGTACTTTACATATCTTACTCCGTGGGAATGCTACAGGTTAGTCGACATGATTTTAATTCAAGTGAACTAGCAGAAATGTTTTCAAATGTGAATTTTAGTATGCAAGATCAACTTTTAAAAAAATTTGTTTAAAGATCTCATCTGCATATGCCTCCCAACTGTATTATCCTACTGCATCAAACTGGACCCCAAAGTTTTAAGCTGGAAGTGATCATTGGTCTTTACTAGTTTTTGTGAATTCATATTTTTGCCTGCTATTGTACATGACCTCCAATTTTTTCATAGTTTCTAACAATATATTTATTTGTTACTTTACCTCGGTCAGAAATCCTATTCGGGCACAAGTAGTTGGTTTTGAAGCTATTTACTGTGTTTTACTATTAATCTTATTCGGATAGCAACTTCTTTTAGTAGTTTATAATGAAACTTACTATACTGTTGAATTGATGTAATTTCAGGCGTTTGATAAATTCTTATTCTACCCAATATTCATCGAGAACCTCTAATATCTGGATTCTGGCATGTCTCTTTTTAATTAATATTAATCTTACTATCTGCGGAAATCATACGGATAACTGACTATTGTGTCTTCAGTTTTCATTAAAAATATTCATAAGCAATTTGCTTAACGGATGACTGTTGTTAAGTATCTTAATGCAATCAAAATTGTGTATTCTACTTTTTTCTAATGGCATAAAGGTATGCAATTATGTTGGTTTTGCTTGTCAATACATTTGTATAGGTTGGATTCAAATAAAGTAAACCAACTTGATGGATAGTATTTACGGAAAGATAGATGTCTTTCCAGAACACTTCCAGCCCGTCAAAGCATCTGAAGAATCTCCGCAAGGAAGCAGTTCAAGCGTTGACCATAAACTGAGGTGAAATATTACATTGATTTATGTATGTGTTTCAGTTCTGTTGGATTTAGACAGTATCATATTTCCTGTAAGCTTCACTGGTCCAGATCACGTAGTCATTCATGGACTGTAAGAAAGGTACTGGGTGCTGCATCTCTGTTGAACTTGTTTTCTCTACCTCGTCTTCCATGGGGATCTGGCAATGATGATGATAAGGTTACCACACAATGTCTAGTATCCGAGTGCCTTGAGTCATGTATTAAGCTACTGAGAATAATTTTCTTGCTATCAGGTAGAACTCACCAGAGCAGAATTAGATTCTCTTTGGTCTGAAATTGAAGATGCCGAGGACAGACTGATGCATCTAAAATCTCAGTAAGTTTCATTATTTTTTTACCATGACCTCAAATTGCTTGACCTCTGCAAAATCTTGCCTTATGGATTCTAATTGATACAACACTTCAGTTTTTCTTTGTTAATTGGATTCTCAGTTTACCCCATCCCCCTTCTCTTCTAACCTGTTTCAGGCATTGATAGTCCAACACTGAGTCCGAGTGGACGCTTGACAATTGGCACTTCTATCAGCACACAGAATTTCTAAAAAATGTGTTAGATATTTAGATTAACAACTATGTTCGATACCTGTATATGAGTCAGAGCAACAGATCTTTTCAGTGGTGTCTTCAACCTCTGGTGCACAAGAATGTTTTGAGTGCAGAAAATGTAGTCCATAACAATAATTGAAAACATAGCTTTTAATCCTATCCATTATGGAGATTTTGTGCTAAAATCTTAAGCTACATTCTTTTTTTGCAACAAGCTTAAGTGAGACACAGACTTTTGGTAGCCCAATACTAAAAGTGCATGAGTATCCAGCATATCGTTTTTCAGTTAATTTTATAGACAGATACACAGCTTTCTGTCATCGCTCAAGATACACCATAAATTTGTGTCATCACTGTGTAGTAATCTAGTAGCCATCGTAGTTGTTTCACTTTACATTTGCTTGATGTTAAAATCTTTCCCTTTTGTGCTAGGCTGGAACATGCTGATGGAGTTTTGAGATGTGCACGGCTTTGTGGTTATCTCTATGTTCGAACTGTATGCATATCTGCCCCTCTTTCTTTGTCTCTCCCCTACGAATGACCAAACTAAGGAATATAGTATAACATGGATCTTATTTTGTGTAGAGATGGACACAACTTCCTGGAGAACCTCCTATAATAGATGATGATGATATAGATGATTGGATTCCTCGATTTGTTGTTCTCCACGGTTCATGTATCTATTATTATCTCAGATCATTTGGTAATTTGCTTGCATCTTTAATCGCATTGTCCCCTTTATCTTGTGTTCACTTAGATATTATTTTATCAGGAAATTTGAGCAAATGATCATTCCTCATTTGGTTCCAACATGTCATGTAACTTTAGACAGAGCTTAATGCATCTGCACATATAAACAACTATTCTCCTAGGAGTGTACACTAATTAAAAATTAACTGAACATGAATATGAATGCACATTTATGTTTCTTTTTTATCCAAAGACTTTGTTTTGCCTTCTAATGTATTTTATTTTCCACTTCCCCAGATATGAGTCCCCAGGATACTACAAGTCTTTCTGATATTGTTGAACTGGGATCAATTCCAAGCTTCATTGATGAAGACAAAGAAACAAGACATGGTTTTTACCTTTTAACCAGTCAAGGATTGCGATTTGAATGCTCAAGTATTTCCAAAGGACAGGTAGACATGTTTTTCAGGTCTTTGCCCAATTGTAAATAAAGGTATAGCTATACATCCTATCTGAGAATCTATATAAGGCTTATTCTCTTGAATCAGGTGGAATCATGGTGGACTACACTAAGAACAGATTTGCAAGCTCGAGTCTGCGTCGACTCTTCAGGATTCAAATAAATCATAGGATCTATTGGATAGGTAATAGCGCAGGAATTTGTAAATACTTCATGGTCATTTCTTAATTTCAACTAGTGTAAATTATGTACATAAACATCCTTCATCTATTCTCATTGGTGTTCCAATTGGGTTTTTTTTTCGTTTATATTTTACTAAAAATATTTTGATCCAATTTATTTAGATATGATTAGTGGTTACACACGTCTCAAGTATAATATGCAGTAACCAATTGTTGCTGCATATATATAAAAGATATTTTTAAAAGATATATTTTTTATTTTTTAAATGATATTTATCTCTAAAACTTTGGATCAAAAGTAATTTAACATTTCCAAATATCAGATCATTCTGAGAAAGCTGAACCAAGATAGCCTCCAAAAGGATAATGTAAGAATCGAATCTAAAGGTCATTCAGCAGCTTTATTTATTTGGACAAACGATCCAAAATGAGGAAATAACTACAACATCTGCAGGTACAAAATACCAGTATCGCACTGTTTTCCCCTTGTTGCATAGAAAACTTCAGACAACAATAAACAGGCCGGTTAAGATTTAAAATAATTCCTCATAATCATATCATCACTCTCCATGCTCTTAGCAAAGCATGTTAAGGGATTGCTAAAGTTGATACAACAGCCAAGCCATAATCTAGGTAATATACACAATACAGTTACATCCAATAGCCAAAGTTCTGTGGAATATTTAGCCTCTACACGCGCGATGTTTGAAGTCTTGATTCCTTGTCAGCCCTTCACAACAGGCAGCTTTGCAACTGGCCACTTCTTCCTATCATGGTGAGTTTGGTACCATGAGCTTCTGCGGGGAAAGGTGTTTTCACTTCTGTGCTGGGGAAATATACATTTAGGGCTTTGATCTTCAATTACTCGCATGTAAACATTGTCGTCGTCGGGTAGGCTGAAGTCAGCTGGGTTTTGGTTGATGATGCAGTTGGCAATGTAATCATGCCTCGCTGACTGCACTAGTCCATCCATTTTGCTAATCGAGGCCTGACCAATGCCAAACTTATGCAGAAAAGAATCACCAGCAGCTTCTGTATTCTTCTTGTTATTTACATTGGCTGAGAGATTGGACTTGGCAATTTCTGAAGAAGCATGCATTTTCTCTCTCTCACCAATGCAGAAAGAAGGCAGCTTATTACAATACCAATCTTTATAACTCAATGATGCACTGTTTGATTGAGACATGATCTCTTTTTGCAGCAAAGACCCAAGATCGCCTATTCTAGGGACTGGTCGATAAGGTCTACTAAAGTTTCCTTCATTTTGATCACAAGTAGAGTATGCAGCTGCACATGGATTTTCAGGTGTCTCCCTAATTTGGAGACCAACTTTCATACCTAGAATCTCAGGGGGGTGATTTAGAATAGAATTTTGGGCATTTCCTGTGAAGTTTAAATCCCATGAAGCAACTGAATGAGCTGCCTGATCAACTAGCCTAAGCAAATGCAATGCCGGAACAGTTTCATTGGTATGCAAATCTGTGGGAACAACACTTCCTGAATGAAGCCTACTTCTGCCTTCCATGAGATATGATCGGGCCATTTGAGTTTCATTTGTTGGTTGCCGAGATGTTCCTCCCCCACTTACAAAATAGGAGCCTATAAGATTCATTCTTTCAGATACCTCAGACTCGTGAGAAACTGTCTGCTGAAACCTATCAAACAATGAATCATAAGGAACCACTTTCCCATGATTGCAACAAGGTTCAATATTCCTAAGGTCAACTCCATATTTTCTTTCCATGAATGGTGATGACAGAAAATGATGGGTAGCTCTGCTTGAACAAGGGGCGGAAAATCCCTGATACTTTTGGTAGGATTCCAGATCTTGCAGCCTCATTTGGTCCCAAGAACTTTGAAAAGGATAGATTTTCTTAGAATCATTGACACCAAAATCAGTTGCACATGACCGGTGCCCATCGTATTGTGGAATTGTCAGAAATTCTGTAGCTTGCTGGTTAAGATCAATAAGGATTTGCTTCCGATGCTCAGATTTGCTGGCTCCACATTCAGCATTCTGGTTACTGCAGGAAGCAGTAGGGATACCATATCCTGTATCATTAGGTTTGGCATAACTCTTATATTTTGCATTTGAAACCTTGTCTTCACAATGTCCAGATGCATATGAATCAATATCTTGTCTTATCTCACCCTGTGCTATTGATAGTTCATGTTTGTTCATACAAGTGCCATGAGCATTCATTAAATTTCTTTCATGCTGGTTTTTTGCTAAGAGTTCAACAATGTCCATCGGAATATCATCAAGAGTTTCCTTCTCAACTGCCTTTGCAGTCTTTTGTTTCTTGACCATTTCTTTCTGCAGAACAAGCAAATATGATTGTGTTAGAAGAGAAAATCACTTATCAACTAATTGGACATTTGTTTCACTAACATAATCTAGTATACCTCAAAAATCCATAAGAACCTCATGGTATCATCTTTTTCTAGGGAAAACAAATGTATTATTTTGTCAATCACATGACTACAGATTTAATTATTTAGTCATTCTAATGTGGTTTGGAGTGACAGAAGCAAGAACTGCAGGTAATAAATACATGGATGTTCCACAAAGTTGGTTGAATTGTCTATTTCACCATCTGATTAACTTAATTTCAGGAAATTTCCATGTTAGACTCCTGCATAGTTCCATATTAGTGGACAAGAAAAGATAACAATGTCTCAATTAATAACACAGTATTTTTGATTCAAGATTCTTTTGCAACACGTATGTAGTGGTCTAGAATGAGGTATCTGATGTTAAACAATCAGTTGGATATAAGGATACTGTTATTATGACACCTGACTAAATTAAAACAAAGAAAAAGAGTCTTTCTGCAAAATAAAAAACAAACACACAGATGAAATGGTGAAGAAGGAAGAAGCTCCTTCTTTCTATCAAGAAGAAAGGAATTTGGGCTATACCTCTGACCATTTTACTTGGGAAGAATCTCTGCACTTGACATGAGACACTTTTTTCCTTCTAGCCTTTGTGTCACTACTATTATCTAAATTTCCTAGAGTAGGCGGTAAGCTGCTTGCAGAATTTGTTCTTCCCATTTTAGGAATGGCATTTCCAGTATGAGCTTTTTTCTTTATAGCATCTCCAGAAATCCAATCTCTCTGTTGCGGAATGAAGCAATTGTCATTTGATTTTACTAGAAGTATCTTTTTTTCCTTTTCAACAACATGCTTTTTGTTACGTTTACCTACTTTTAGACATTGCCGAAGTGGATTTGCACCATTGCCATTATGTTTACTGTCGTATATACCAGCATTATTATTTATCTCCTGGATTTGGACATGCTCTTTTTCGTGAAGAACTTTCTTTATGTGGGAATCATCAGTGACAAATTTCTTTGAGACCTTCTTTAGCCAATGTATCAGAGAAAGTTCCTCCTCCTTGTTCTGATTAACTTCTAAACCATCTTTATGAGGAGTGCTACTTAGATCTCCAAGTTGAGCTTCACACTTAGATGCATTAAATCCTCGGTTGTTATCTACACCATATGTTTCTCTATGTCCTTTGAAAGTGCAAATCTTTTTAGATACGTGCAACTCTTCACTTTTCATAATGTCATCAATAAAGCGTAGCTTCCGAACCTTTTTATGGTTCACTTTACCATGTGAATCACTAGACACACTGTCCTGAAGTGGGCAACTGTTCATACTACTCAACAAACCCATCTTACAGTATGATGCTCCAAATTTTCTCTGCTCTAATATCACCGGATGATAATCAACCATCTTAACTGCAACAGAAGTTAGAGCATTATCTCCTGAAGCACCAAGTTCAGCCTCAAACATCTTCTTGCAGTCTTTGTGCTTGCCATCAGGTTTTACATTCACTTTTGTTTTAACGGTAATTCCTTCACTGTCTCTATGAAGTCCATCAGAACCTCCAATGTTAGAACCTCCATTTGGTTTGTCACAAACAGTATGAGAAGCATCGTGGTAACAAAAAGCAGACAAGCATTTGTCTTTTCTGGCAATTATTTTCCTTCTTAGACTCATTCCTGCTTGGAATTCATCTCCAGCCACAGCAGAGGTAGGTTTGTATGACCAATCTTGATTCTCTTTGGATCTAAAATTCCTATGTATGCATTTTTGGAGACCTGACAAAATGACAGAAATAAGTACAAATGTTAATAACTAAAATACTTGTGGCAAATTAACTTCTACCTGTTCTTGCCACATCTTCTCTTGTGAATCGGTTTGCTTTCTTTCCATGACATGGATCTGGATTGAACTCAACACGGTTGATGTCATTAGAAGAATCTGACACTGGTCTCTCTCCAGGTATGATATTTTCAGCGAAATTCTTTGGGCAAGAAAATGATCTTTTTGCATTAGAATTTAGAAAACATAAGGATTTTTCTCTCTTTGTTTTTCTGTTATCGAGTACACCTAATTCTGCATTTCCAGTTATATCTTCAGAGGTGCTGTTTGTATGAAGGCAATTCACACAATTCCATCGTTTAAATTTTGAAACATGTAATAGAGGTAGCTTGTTTGAAGGGGTATTAGAACTTTCATTATTAGGCATAAACAATGGCCAACAGGTCTTTACATCTCTTTCCCGAGCACCAGCAACATAACCACTGTAAAAATGAAATACATTACTAATGGTTTTACAAAAAAGACAAGGAAAATGTGCAATCGAAAAGTTAGTTGGTTAATTTCATTGTCCCTGATAAATATTAATAAGTAATCATCCATAGAGTTTATTATCTAGAGAAGAAAAAGTATTTTTACTGTCGAAGAGGTATCTTATTGGCAAGTTTAGAAGTTCTAGCTTAACATTGAGAAAGTAGCAAAAATAAAGCACTGAGAAAGTTGATTAAGAAGCAAAATGCACATAATAGATATCCATGATTACCGAATGGTAAAATGATTGCAAATTTCAGAATCTTCCTCGTTATCAGTCCTAGGAAGAGATTGTTTTCCCTCGTTAAGGAGCTCTTTCAAAGATACTTCCATTACTTGAAACAATCAAAATCATATTCCAGGCAGTTTTAGGAAGTTGCATCAGGTAACTGCTTCTTGCTGAATATCAAACAAGACAATGTGCATCAAACCCAACATTCCATAAAGAGTCTATTTAGCTTAATATGGTAAAAAAGAAACTCCAAACATATTGAGACATGATATATATATAATACGTTGGTTGCTTGTATAAATGCATTGAAAATATAGCTAATTGAAGTAAAAGTGAAAATTAAAAAAAAAAAAAAAGCAGACTTGATGTCAATATATAGGAATATAATAGCACTTGGAAGAATTGGATGATTCATTGCAAAAAACTAATGAAACAAGATGGTAATAGCTTATGAATGTGTTCAAGAATAAGTCGGCCACACGAAATAGAAGTGAACTAAAATCCATTTATCTCACTGTCATTCTCTAGATAAGATACTGGCTATACTTACAAACCACTTAAAATAGAAGACACTGTCACTGAAAGGACTTGTATGAGTCTCCAGCACCAAACAATGGTTTAAGCTTAAAGATACATAACAAACATTCAACTTAGGAGAAAAATAATAGTCAGTTCCATTTTAGTTACCAGAAGCTCAAAGTTGCAAGTTGGAGCATGAAATAAAAGAGAAGCAATCTTTTGCAGCTCCATTCATGATGACGAATGAGCTGAAACATCAAATACCCGTTACCTGCACAATAATGAACATAAAATAATACGTCCAAAAGATAACACAAGAAGTTACTTAAAGCTCCAGAGCAACCAAACAAAGTTTTTTTCCCTTCAACTTCCCATAGTATATATGAAACCTCACATAATAGTTAACTAAACCAAGACAAAACCGAACTTACAATAAGAAGCTCTAATTAATCAATCCTAAGTTTCCTACATAAAATGATAGAATGGAAAAAAAAATACTCACTATTTGTAGCTGATTCGACATAACCAGAAAGAAACAGCAGGCTTCACTATACCAACGCCCTAAGGCCCAGAACCAAACAGCAAACCCCCTTTTGGAAAGAGCACCTTGGCATCCCGCTTGTATCTAAATCAGACCTAATTGTACTATACACCGTACACAAAAACAACCCATGAAGCAAAAACCATCCTCAAAGTAACCCGGCTCTTGATCAAAAGCAGAGAAGTAGATGGGATAAAACCGATAAAAAAATCACAACTTTAACCACAAACTCTTCCCAATTAAGAGCGAGATAGTTCCCAAACCTGAAAGGAAGCCTCCGGCTTCTCGCCCTCCTCCTCGTCACGGCTCTACCCTCGCCCAAACCGGCGGATCGGATGGAAAAAAGCTAGGAGTTGGGGATCAGAGACGGATCGATCGCGAATCTAAAAGGCCCAAAACCCGACCTTTTCTAGGGCTCCTCTTCCTCCACCTCCGCCTCATGTGCAACAAAAGCAAGCGACATAGTGCTCCTCCACGGGATTAATTTAAGGCACGTCCATTTGCCATGTCATCCTCCACCCACGACACGCACAAATGCTTGTCTGTAAGAACAGTGACTCAGCTAAAAAAACCCTAACCCTAACCTTAACCTTAACTCGAGCTGCCGGAAGAGTAAAAGCAGGCAGCTAACCACGGTTCGACGGCATCTGATCTCGGCCGTGGATGAGGCGGTGCGGCCCCACGACGATGACGCGCCGCGCTGGGAGGGAGAGATCCCCGTTTCGGGGGCTGGCGTGGGGCCCGCGGAAGAAGCTGTGGTGCAAAATGCGAGTAGCCGACGCAGCTGTCCGCGTCCTTTACTGCATGAATCCCCATGAGAGAGAAATATACGGACAGCTTCACCATGCTTAAGTTTATTCAATGCGTCTGCAGTAATAATAGCCAAAACAATCATTTGTGTATTTTTTTTTTTTTGCATAAAGCAAATTATGAGATTTCTTCTTCTTCACACGATTAAGAAGTTTCTGATCATCGTGGAGAAGAAACAGAGACTTTCTTTTTCCTTTTGTGTAAAAAAAAACTCTAATTTCGTGGCTGGAAAATTTTGGAGGATTAAAGGAGAAGTTCAAGGGCGGCCACGAAATTATATATAATCAACAGTTCAAGTTGACGAGAGCATTGCGAGATAAGACGGCGGTCGACGGCGGCCGGCGGCGGAAGCAGAGGGAGTTTTGTGTGTGTAATTAAAGTTAGAGCAGTAAAAGAAGAATTACAACGTATGCTTCTTTGCTTTTGATGAACTAACTGAGAGCATGTGTGATGCATAGAAAGTGATTTAAGTTTTTTTTTTTCAATACTTTAACTTTTATAGTTTATTCAAAGATTAGGAACTCCTTTTTTTGTCGAATTAATTAAACTACGAACCTTTTTTCCCCTGGATTAGAGTTAGACATTAGACAAGATGATTTTATGATTCAGATCTGACAGGCAAGTATATGGAAAGTGCAATTAATGAATCTCTTGTTCACTCACAGGGAAAGTTAAATAGTTGTTAAGGTAATTAACAAGTAAGTAAGAGAAAGTAATTTAGAGTATCTCCCATGCAATCTTTTCCAAAACTTTGTAAAATAAAAAAAAAAGTTCGATAAAAAGTTTGAATGAGTGTGAAGGTGAAATTTGAGTTCAAGAGCATGTTTGAAAAATCAAACTTAATTTTTTTCTCTTGGAGATAAATCCAAATAATTAATGATACAATAATATTGTATATTTGACATTTTCAAAATTAAAATAATTCAAAGTAATTAATTATAATATTTTATTTCACGGATAAATAATAATGATTAAAGTTGCATTTATTATTTTTGAAAATAAATACATTTGATAAATTTAAAAAATATACAAATAACTATAATGAAATTAAAATTCATAAGTTTATTAAATATTAAATGAAAATAAAAATTTATTTTAATTAAAAATCATAAGTTAATTAATTTAATAATTATAAATTATAATTAAATTAAATTAAAGATCATAATTATTTAAAATATTAAATGAAGATTATAAGTTTAATTAAATTAAAAATCATAAGTTAATTAATTTATTAATTAAAAATTAAAATTAAATTAATGATCATAATTATTTAAAATATTAAATAAAAAATTATATACAGATATTAAATGAAAATAATAAATAAAGATATGTGATTTGTAATGTAGGATCCATAAAAAATATTGTATGGATGTTTTTTAATTGGGTAAAGAATAATAGATTTTTATACTTGAGATGTTTCATTGATGTAACATATTAGAAATTACAAAAAAAAACTTATTGAAAACTTTGACCATTGGAGATACCCTATGTGTTTAGTCAAGATTAGGTTTCATTAAGCATGAATGGAACAAGTATTAATTAAGATTTAAGGTTTCATTCAACATGTTTATCGTGGAACATGCTAAGTACTAGACAGTAATTAAGGTTTCATTAATTTGCATATTTGAATGAGAGGAACATAAAGAAAATTATTCCCCCTTCCCTTGCGTGCAATCCACTCGCGTTCTTCTATTTTATGTGAGTTTGCTATGAAATTGTTTATCAAGGTAAACAATCAAGAGAGCCTCAAAATTCACACTCCCTTTTCTCTTCCTGAACATCTCAATTATCAATAATAATAATAATAATAATAATATCCATAATTTATCTCCGTTTTAAATAGTGGAGAGTCATCCTAGTCCGAGATGACAATTTCACTTTTACTATCAATATAAATATTAATTTTAATTAATAATTACATTATCCAATATAATGAATATAACAAACTTGAATATAAAAAAAAATATACATATAAAATATAATAACTTGAGTATTGAAATTAATTATGCCTTCATATATTTTAACTATTTTTTTTTAAACTTTAGGACTGATGCAAATTAATTTAATGATTGTAAGGTATATTATTAATCGATTAATATTTTATTTATGGGTAAGCTTTGCTCACAAACATTAAATGCATTTAACAAACTTATCAATATTTATATTTTTTAATTTTTATGAATAAATTTATGGACTTATTATTGTAGCAATCATTATGATAAATATTGCATAACTAAACAATTAAATGAAAAATTATAAAAAACAAAAAAATAAAAACAATAAATTAAGTGCTTAGGCCAACCATCTATTAAAAAAATTTATTCGTTAATTTATTAAAATTAAAACTTAATTTTTAAATATTTGAAAAATTAAAAGAGCATCTTGCCATCATTGACCTGAAGGCTTCATTTGATGATTTGAGAAATGGCATGCCTGATAAATTAATTTGATCAGCAAGAATTTTATATATGATCGATGTCACGGCCGGCCTCTACTTTTAGTTTAAGAATTTTGAACAACTGTACGTTTGACTTCCATTCTAAATGTAGAAATTTTATTTTCATCTTTACTAGGTGTCAAATACATTAAATGTGACACTAACTCATTCATGATACGTTATGCATGATAAAATAAAATAAATAATTTACAACACTATCAGTATATCACTTTAAATTCTATAGATCTATCTAATTCAATATATATGATACCTATCCATCCATAGATGAGCAATCGTTGACGAACATTTGATATGGACGATTTAACACGATGAAAATCCTTTTTTTTTTATTTTATTTTTCCTCTCTTATCTGTATGTAACAATTCTTCTTTCTTTCATTGATTCTATCGTGAAGTAGAGAAGACGATACCTGGATGACGGTGCACTGGAGTTAACCATGGAGGGCTGCCGGGAGGTTGACTAGACGGTGGGTGACCCGAGAAGAGCTCTGGCTAACTGTGCATGGAAAGAACCGTTAGAGACTGACCATGGGTCCCCAATATAGGCGCGATCAAGTTAGATCACTAGTGAGGAGGAAGAGGAAACAAGAGCTAGGGTTGAAGAAGAGAGCTCTCCCGCACGTGGAGGAGGAGGGTCCCTTTTGTTAAATATAGGAAACTCCAAGGGGAAAAGTGAAAAAAGGATGGTGATGTAAATAACCAAACTTTATGGGCTTATTTTCAAAAGTCCCTACCCAGTTACAAAGGTCGTTCTTTGTTTCTCTCCTTCCCCTGCTCGAGCAAGCGACGCCGCAACCAACCGATATCTGCCGACGTCCTTCTTTTCCTTTCCATCCTCGCGCAAGCAAGCACGGGCGCCTTTCCCCTCACTCTCGAATCTCCTACATCGAATCCGGGCAAAAGGGAACATCGCCAACGAGGCCTAGGTGAGTTTTGAAAAATAATTTCGAGTCAAGTTTTAAAGGACCAATGATATCATGGATTAAATTCTTGCTCTAGTAAATAAGCATGGTAATATCAATCAATTTAAATAAGTTAAAAGGATAGAGCCTCACAAATTAAGTGCTTATTCTCTCTTGCTCTATTAAGCTAGCAATTTAGGTTTGTCATTATTCAATCTGATTAATCATTTTTTTATTTACTCTCGCTCTATTAAGCATTTACGAATGTGGAATTTTCAATGTTTATTTATTTTCTACTCTCCATCACGGTAAACTGGCCAAAATTAAATCAAGATATCAAGAAGGGTAGGTAAAACAAGAGAAACCGTGGAGAACATGAGAATATATACCGGAGGAAGGATATAGTGATTAGGTTATTTAAATGGTTAATCAAATATTTAAGAGTCGAATATCAATTGCGGTGTGCTATAGAATTTTTTGCCAATGGGATGATAATTTTAAGAATGTTAGCCGTTTGAATGAGTCTCCGTAAATACTTTTTAATTTATTTTAAGACCGGTAAAAATTTTTATGGAACTAGATTGATTATTTTTAAAATTAATTAGTTCGAGAAAAATTAATATTCGGGATTAAAAAGAAAACAAAAAATAAGATGTTGAAAAGAGGGCATCTTGTTTGAAATAAGCGTTGTTAATAAAAATGACAAAATTGACTCAATCAAGAAAAGAAAATATTGATATACTCAAAACTTTCCACGAAGATCCAAAACAATACACTTCATTATAAAACGAATTTTTTAGACATAAGAAAAATTCATAAAAAGCCATTAGTAAAGAAAATTTTGATTGATGCACAATAAGTTATTTTATGTAAATCATTGAAACAAATAAAAAAAGAAAAAATAGATTAACCTTGAGGATAGATTATTTTGAAGGACGATTAAATAATAATATGATCTCCAATAAATAGATACATTCAAAATATCCTTTAGAATATGCTATTAGCTAGATTATTATTAATTTCTTTTTTAAAATATTATAATTTAGATTAAGTCATTTGATTTATTTTTATCAACCAAAATGAATATTTAGACAACATACACAAAGCAAGTTGGATTAATCTAGCACTACCTTAAGTGAAGAAATATCGTTCTAAGAGACCGACTGGAGATATAAATCTTATTGGGTTGTAAAGATTGAAGAACTTGAGATTATTGTTCAACAAGAAGAGGAAAGAATCATCCCATAGAACATATTGTTGACAAACAATTGACAAACTACACTACTAGCCAGCTAAATCATTTTTGCACTCACCAAAAAATTATAATTAAGAAAATTGTTTATCCTGCAGGTAAAAAGATAATGCATAGATCAATGAAATAATTTTTAGATGCATACAGAACTAATGGCAAAGTATCATATTACATGTCTGAGTTGAATGCATACACTAGTTGGGAATCACAAATGAACTAACACAGAATGCAGATTGCTGCAAATTTATTTGATTGACATGTGGTTGAGACAATGTGTTTAGTCATCCTGTCGAACAATTTATGATTTACAAGAATCAAATATTTTCAACAAGTGATAACTCAAGTTACATACAAAATAATACAGGAACTAATGAGGAAAATGATTTGAGATTGCCAACAGAATCACCACGAGGCCAAAGCACCTATAAATACAGTAGTTAAGTACACTGACTGATAGGAAAGTAGCATCCAAGTTATAAAATTAAAAAACACACACACTTACATTGTATTGCCTTCTCTATCCTCTGTACTCGCAAGATATAGTGCGATGGAAGAAGAAAAGCAAGTTTACACCTCAAATTTCTGATATTTGTGATTCAGGTTTTGCCAGCACCTAGAAGGATATGAAGTTTAGATTGATTAAGTACACTGCGAAATCCATAATTCATCATTAGCTATTTTTGGATTTTAAGAAGGGATACCTCAGCAAATTGAATCTGACGATGTCGTGGTTTTGAAGGCTTCATTTTTGTTTCTTGTTTAATGTCATTAGAGGATTTTTTCACAGTTTGTCTCCTATTCTGAAGTTGAATGCCTAATAATGACTGCGGAGAGGAATTTTTTGAAGAGACAGAAGGCAAAGTCCGAGAAAGCCAAGACTCTGATGGTGATTTTGGCAATGGCGGAGGCAGAAGTGACAACAAAGGATTAGTGTTGCTCTTCAAATGCAGTGGCTCACTATCGTTGTTGGTACTATCAACATTCATATTCCCATTGTTCAATTTTTCTGAAGAGAAGGGTGAAATGGGCTCAGAAACTTTAGAAACTTCTGGTTGCAATACTTTTTTTTCATTAGTTCCAGCAAATATACTTACTCTACTCCAACTATCTATAATAATCTCACAAGAACTCATCATACTTCTAGTATCATTGACAGTATTGAAGGAACTAGCCTTTGACTCAGAAGATCCTGACCTATTCTCTGGATCTACATTAAGAGTTTTGTCCAGTGAAGGGCTCAGGGATTCGGAGCTCATTCCACTGCTATGATTTATTTTCCTGCAGCTGTCGATGCTTTGCTCACTGACTTCAAAACTGTCAATCTTGCTACAATTGCTTTCTCTGCTTAGAATTCCAACAGAATCCTGCCTTTCATGAACACCTAATGGATGCCCATCATTTTTATCAGGGGTTGTACCTCCAGTGGCTGAATTAGCAAATGCAGATGAACAATCAGCTGTAAGAGAATCAGATTCACTTCTAGATTTACTTATCACTTCCATCAGGGGGGAATATTCCTGACCTAATTTTTTTAAATAAACACCTTCCCATGAGAGCTAAACAAGAAATTGCAAGAAAAGGCAATTCAACAACAGGCCAAAGGGGGGAAAAACAACCAAGAACAAATAATATTGCTGATACTTTACCTCTTCAACGCGAGCAAGAGATACTGGATATGCATTCTTGTTCCGAGGACTTGCAGTTTTTCCCCTTGGCAGAGGCAAGCGTCCTCCTCGAACTTTCACCCCTGGGATTGGATTTAGAAGACAAAATTTAGGAAGCAATCCGCAACCTTTAGATGGTAAATGGCCAGCATCATCATAGTTATCTTCATCATCTTCATTGTAGCTATCCTCTTCCTCCAATTCCTTCTGTTCAAGGTAAGTATAACTTTTCTGGAGGGGAATAGGAGCTGTCTTCCTTGCAGGATCAGTAACTGCAGCCCTCTCAAGAAGTTTCGAACCCTCTCGTGGAGGTGCAGCTGCTTTCTGTAAGGTAAAGTGTGGAGAGTCGGTAGCCATTGCCTGTGCAGCGGGCAAAAACCTGGCTATCATGAAATCCCTGGCCTCGGGATCCTTCGGGAAGCTGCCCGAGAGCTTGGCCGCATTTGGGTTTCCGCTGATGCCACTGACACTGCAATTCATGAAGAATGACTCCGATCGCGATAGTGTATCGAGCGCATCGGAGAAGGCGTCGTCTTCTTCTTCGTCTTCGTCTTCATTAAGAGTCTCCGCGACTGAAACGGTCAGCTTTTCTAGCTTCTTCTCTACCTTCTCAGATTTCTCAATCTTCTCTTCATTCTCTGCCTTCTCTTCTCGGTCCTCTCTTCCTTCTCTCCCGCAACCATCTTAGGAACAACCTCAAGAGACTCGTAGGATTCGGCAGTTCCAACATCGGGCGGAAAGGTCACAGCTTTACGAGTTCGTACACTACTGCCAACCTTCAAAACCAGAGCCAACGTGTTTCCGCACTGTCCGTTGTGGACGATCCTTCCAGGCGGAGGCTTGGGGGCCATCATCATCTTCCCATCGCCATTCGCGGCAGATCCCGCCCCGGTCTTGGGCAACCCCGGCGTCTGCTCCCATACGAAGGGGACGACGCCGGGGACGCGCACCGGGCCCGACTTCAAATCCGATTTATAGAATGGCAGAGACGCCCTCCTCTGCATCGGAGGACGCCCCTCGCCCTCCTCCGTCGGAGAAGCCGCAGACCCCGCCGAGAATCTCCGCACCGAGAGCAGCGGCGCTTCGAGGTCGATCTGCTTATCCTCCATCGAATTCTTCAACATCTCCTCGCATCAATCTCCACCCAAAACTCTAATCCACCTCCCTCCTATCCAATCCCACAAACATCAAATCATCCCCTAAGAAAGAAGAGGATAAACAAAGCTTTGCGGGCATCAAAAGGACCGCAGATTAAAAATCTCAACTTGCAAATCGGAAAGCGAGGACGGAATCGTCCGAGAATCGAGAACGAAAAGAGAAAACGAAGAATTGTTTGCGACGGAAGCGAAGAGAGGTGTGAAGAAAAGAGAGCTACGAGTGTCCTCCCTCCGTCCATGGGACTTTACCTAAGAAAGCAGCAGCGAGAACAAAGCCGAGTTGATGACCCAACATACACTTACTTTCTTCTTACCATCCACATGGCTACCAATGATACGGTGAAGCCTGCCTGAGGTATTAAATGGGGAAGAATATTAATCGTTGGATCGGGTGTTATTAATTAATTAATTAATTAGTTATTATAATTATTGATTTGTTGGGTGATATATCGAGGTTGGTGATGGGTCTTTGTTAAAAAAATAAAAATTGTTTATGTGTTTTTTTAGATTTTGGGTATCGAGATTTATAAAATTAAAAAAAGTTTAATAAAAAAGTTTGAATTGAGATTTAAAATTTATAATTTAAAAGATTCAAATATATTTTTTAAAGATGAAATTCATAATATTATATTGTAATATGGGAAGATATATAAATTGTAGAGAAATAATTTATATTAGAGATTAAAAAAATCATAATTAAAGATTTAATGATTAAAAATGTCTTTAAATTAAATCTGATTATACTATTTGTTTTTACAAAAATAATAGAATTTCTAGCACGTCACGTGGATCTCGGCGTCAAAGTGAAGTGAGAAATGAGAATTATTCTTGGCGTTGACTGCTGAGATTGCTTTGACGGTTATCTGCCACAGATACAGCCATACAGGTGACGGATCACTGTTGACAATTAACAATTCTAGTTAACTTTACATTGACTTTGTTGGGTCGTTGTACTTCAGAATTCAACGACAAATAATTTAAATTTTACAATCACTTATTTCATTTTTTTTTCTAATAAGAAAAAGATTCAATTGCTGCAATAAAAATGAAGGGAAATGATTACAATAAGCTCTCAGTGTAGTAAAAAGTCATACATTAATTTCGAATTTTTCATCTCACATTTATTTCATTTTACTTTTTTTTTCTACGTATCTCTACACACCTCTAATTTAAACGACGTCGCATCAGGAGATTTCTCCCCAATGTCAGATTTCTACCTTAATAATTGCTGCTAATTGTATTTTTTTATTGTTAATTAATCTTGCTCTTAATTATTTTTTCATTGTTATTTATTTATTCACATGTGATCCCGACCTAGCGTACGTGTAGCCTAGTCGGCCTACATATCGTTGCAGGGAAACAGGTCATTGCCAGGAAGGCTCCGACAGCGGGGTGTGGCAGGGCATAAAACGAGTGCCACTCGGGTTGGTACGCCCGATTGGAAGGTTAACTGGATATAGTCTAAATTAGCCCTAGTGAGAGATACCAAGTGTTCGGCTTAAAGTCGTCGGGTCAACACTCGGTCGGCACCTGGTCAGTGTCCTCCCTGTGTTGCAGTCTTATCCGCTGAAGGATGAATCGGGCTGGCCGAGTCCGAGTACCCCAAGACTCGGTGTGTCACCTATTCTAATCCGTATGGCATTAGCTGCATAACAGGATCTCACTCAAGGAAGTCGGTCGGCGCTCTAACTCGGGAGTTGTTGTTATCCGAGGCAATACTTACCCCCCTGACACCATACTGATAAAGGTAGTATGAGAGTCGGCGCAGGTCGGTTCCGCCCTGACATGACGAATCGTGGATATCCCGTTGACACGGTATTTGCCTAACAAATTCTGGCAACCCGTACCACGGGGCCTCCTGCCCGTGTCAGAATGGGCGGCGCTAGTCGGCGAGCTGACAGTGACCCCTGATCCTGTCTCCACATGAGACAAAATATGGTAGAAGCGGGGCAGAGGCTGTCGGCTCTCTCGGCTATATAAGGCTCTCCTCCCTTCAACCGCAGGTACGCGCGAGACCCTTTTGCTAGAGTTCTTCTTCAGTTTTTATCTTCTCCATCGGACACTCACTTGATCGTCAGAGGGTTTTGTCGGGGAATTCTCCCGGTGGGTTGCTGACGATCAATTTTTTTGCAATTCACAAAGCCAACAAGAGCAGTTCTCGAGTCCATCTCGTTCTTAGGAGCCCATCTCACTTTTCGACAGGATAAACGTACTTGAATTATGTACTGGTGTTTGAAAATGAGCCATATATCGTGGTGATAAGATGGGCATTTGAGATTGCACGCTATTTAAGATTAAAATGATAAAGGAAATCTAATCAATTCAATATGTTTGAGAAGAAAATTAAATCTTGTCTTCTAAATTTATTCTTTGACAATAAATATCTTTGAAAATCTCAAATTGACAGAATGATTCTAGAATAGATGATTGTACATGTACATTATTTATTTTTAAAGCTTAAAGTTAATTTAATTAGGGAAATTTGTCCAAAAATATCTGATGAGAAACTCAACTTTCTCCTAAACACTTACTCAGATTTTATTTATTCTTACTCTCTGACAATCCTAAAAGCATATTAATTTATTTAATCATCTTAATTTTTTATTGAAACATACTAATAACCTTCCATTCACAACGTGCTGTCTCAATTTCCAACGAACTCCCCTGACTTTGATCCTAAATCATCGCCAATCATCCAAACCAATTCCGTCCATGTTGAAGACAAAAATGGGAATAGCGGCAAAACTTGGTTTTCATCTTCCAAGTGTAGAAATAATTCAAATGGAGATACAATTTCTATCATGCCTCCAGATGTTTATGCTCATTCGAAAATCGGACAACATATTTCCTGTACGACGGATAATCTAAAACTTATATAAACACACATCTCAACTCAATATGGCACAACTTCACACGGCTGACATCTACACAATTAGAAATAAAAGAAAAATATCACATCCACACAGTTAAATAATTTGCATAATAAATGATAATCAAAATAAATAAATTTTCGTAAACTGAAATACAACAAATCAAAATTCCTCAATAAATGATAATCAAAATTAATAAATTTTCGTAAACTGAAATACAGCAAATTAAAATTCAGCGGAAGCAATTAAATACACTTCTAATAAAAAGTCAAATATCATCCGAAATGATAATAAAACCAAAGCGACACTAATACGATAAAAATAACACGAGAGTACGAAAACAAATAAAAATAATACTCAAACAGGGAGACCGACAGTTGGTTTCTCTCCTGGCGGCACGAGGCACGATTATCGACTACCTGAAATAAAAAGAGGGACGAGGAGTGGTGAGTTCCGGGTATAACTCTGCGGGTATAAGAACAGATAAATACATGGTATATAAAAGGATTAAATAAGTATAAAGAAACAAAGGTATACAGTCTCTAGAATAAAGAATATAAACAAAATGCATCTGTATGAATAAAACATACCTGAAAATCATGTAATATGTAGGGGCAAGATCATAAATCACCCTAATACCTCAATAAACTACTAATACTATCGATCAGATTCAAAACATATAATAAATGCAAATCATAATTATATATGCATGTCAATCAAATGCAACAATTATAGCTCAAATAAGTACAACAAACATAAGTAAATGCAAAATGCATAATATGCGCATGATGTCATGACCTGTACTATATACACACCACCCACCGTTAAATTGGGTAGGTTGAGTGGACAAGATACAAGCGCCAAACACCTGTGGCTATGCAAATACACCGCAATATCTGTGACCCTGAATCAAAAGTCGAAGCACCTTTGGCTATAAAAACTCTGAAAAAACAACCTACAGTATCTCGTTCAAGCATTGAGGCGGAGTATAAAACTATAGTCAATGCAACGTCAGAAATTATTTGTCTTCAATCCCTTCTCTCTGAACTTCATTTGCATCACATATTGCACCGAAAATTTAGTGTGTTAATATTGGAGAAACATATCTTACAGCAAATCTAATATTTCATGCTCGTACAAAATATGTCGAGATTGATTTTTATTTTGTTCGAGAGTGCGTGACAAGCAAATAATTATCTATTTCTTATATCTCTGCAGAAGATCAAATTGTTGATATCTTTACCAAGCCATTATCTAGACAACGTTTTAGTAGACTATCATGCAAACTCAACCTCAGAGATCTCCCGTTAAATTTGTCAGGAGATAAAAGAGAATAATTATTTAATAAGATTTTTTGATAGAGTCAAATCAATTTTATATTATTAAATTATACATTTTCCTTATTAATATGTTAATTGACAGTTTCTTTATGGATCTGTTAATTAATAATTTCTTTATTAATTGTTTATTTGAGTAAGCATCCTAAAGTTTCTATAAATTGTATATCTTATGGACAAGTTATTCAATCAAGAAAGTTATTTTGTTACCTCTTCTCTTCTCTCTATTTCTCTTACTTTATTTCTCTCCTCAATGTAAACACATACCTTTCGCCTCCTCGTATGAAATTCCTAATTTTGTCCCTGCTTGTTCCTCTTCGTCCTCCTCTCCAGAAGCAGATTTCCTATTCGCCTTGTTGTTGCTTTGTGGAAAACAACAGGGAGGTGTGAATAGTTAGTGATGACTAAACTGGAGAAGATGACATTCCATTGATGCCTACGTGAGGCTTCTGGCTCCGGCGAAAGTCTTCGAGGATGATAAGTTGGTCGAGTATGACACACTTCTCTTGGATTGCTTCCTCGACATCGTTCGAGATCTAGACGGTATGGTCGCTCTATTTGTTAGTTTCAATGTGTGCGGTTTGTTTGGATCTAAATGTAAGAAATAGGGGTAATTATTGGTCGGTCGCAGTGGGTGGTAAATAATTTGAATTTTACATCGTGTTCGATGATTCTTATGTTGATCCATTCAGCTCTCAGAGTTATGGTATAGTGGATAGATATCAAGTTTTTATTTAGACATTCATGATTTAATTCTCAACTATACTTTATGTTGATCCATTCCAGTGTTTTTTTTAAAGAGGAACCGAATGATGTCCGTTTTTTACCGGTGGTAGTCAGTTTAAATGTTTGTTTAGCTTTCCTAGCTAGGAACAACCTGAGTGAATGCCTGATTGGGGTATTTGGCCAAAACAGTCAATATCTTAATATCTAACTTATTTAAAATCATCAAAAACCTCCACCTTTCTATTTCCTAGACGCAACCAACAATTGTTTCAATTGTGTAATGGAAGAAAAACGTGCTTTAGGATGTCAACATCTAAGATATGTATATATTTAATAAATATCAATGGTAACTAAGATAATTCATTTTCTAAAACCAATAATGTGAGAGGGTAAAGTTTGATACGTGAAAGCAAACAATATAGTTCAAACTCGAGGGTTATATTTTCGTTAAGATTGAAACAAAATTTTAAAGGATACTTGAAACAATAATTGGCATAGCAATTTAAGAAAAATAAATGGGAGAGTGAAAAGCATAGTGAATGACGTGGCACCTTGCATGCAGCGATCTTCGACGGGTTCACCGTGCCCTCTAGGTTATAGTTTGATGGTGTTCAAGCGATAATCAGACGTGTGTATGTAAAGTGTCACGTCATGCCACATCATTCACTATGCTTTTCATTTTCTCATTTTCACTCTCCCTATCATTGCTCGCAATTTAAATAATTGTTAGAAGATATAGGTTGTGTTTGGTTAGGGATAATATAATCTAGTTTGTAATATAATTGAGTCTGTAATGTAATCCAGATTACATGTTGTTGGTCTTGTAATTCAGATTATAATACTTTTGTTAATTTTTATAATACAGATTACTTTACATTACAGTTTTAAAACTGTACCTAAAAATAATAAGGGTAATTAGATAAAATAATATTTATTAGGAAACTGAAACAAATAAAATTTTGTACGTAAAAAAATTGAAAATGAAGGTTTTTTAGAAGATAAAATTTAAAATTCAGTTCAGGATTTAAAGACAATATACCGTTAGCATAATCTTACTTAAATTATCATCTCATAAGTTACACTCCTACGGACAAATTTCCACAAGTTTACCTCCGGAAGACTTCACCATTCATTGGTATCCATGTGGATGGTACGATGAGAGTAACTGCCGGTTGGGTCACCAACTCGGCATTCTTCTCGCTGCCACTCTCTTAGTTAAAGTCCCAAGGGGGAGGGTCGGAGGGAGGACACACACTCGTAGCAGCTCTCTTCGTTCTCACTTTCCTCCTTGCAAGTTGAGATTTTCAATCTGCGATCCTTGTGATGCTCGCAGAGGTCGTTTAATTTGTTTATCCTCTTCATTTTTAGGGGAGATTGAGGTCGAAGAATTAATTTATTCGATGGAGGACAAGAAGATCGACCTCGAAGCGCCGCTTCTCTCGGTGCGGAGATTCTCGGCCGCGGCTTCTCCGACGGAGGAGGGCGAGGGGCATCCTCCGCAGCCGAGGAGGGCGTCTCTGCCGTTCTATAAGTCGGATTTGAAGTCGGGCCCGGTGGGCGTCTCCGGCGTCGTCCCCTTCCTATGGGAGCAGACGCCGGGGTTGCCCAAGACCGGGGCGGGATCCGCCGCCGTGAATGACGACGGGAAGATGACGATGGCCCCCAAGCCTCCGCCGGGAAGGACGATCATCCGCAACGGCAAGTTGCGGGGTGACCTGCCTCTGGTTTTGAAGGTCGGCACAAGTGTACGAACTCGTAAAGCAACTTTGTTCAGGAAGGATACATTTTCGCGATCGTTTGATTGTCGCGATGCACAATCAAAGGTTATAGACGTAAGAATCTAAATTTTATTATTTGAACATTTAAAGATGACTAATTCTACTGTTTGTATATTAAATAATGATAATATTTTCTTTTACTTAGGATGAAATAGCTATTAGAGTTGCACATGCTATCTGCTAAGACAATCCATGACCGAAAAATTTGGTGGCACTGGATTTATACAATGAAAGGAAGAAGAGAAGTTAATTTAATTTTCTCCGTCAACATTTGACGAGTCGATCTTGATCATAAGAGGCTGGTTTAGGTCCTAGCAAGGTCCCATTTGAAGAGTCGATCTTGATCATAAGAGGCTGGTTTAGGTCCGAGCAAGGTTGCAGCAAGGACGGTGACAAAGGCGGTGATGACGGCGCAGTGAGTATGTTCTCTGCCTCTGAGTTCTCAGCTAAAGCTCTTTGTAGAGCTGCCTTGGCTTCTCTTGTCACACAAACCATAAGCACAGCTAAAGAGACAAAATCCGGCTATATCCTAAGGTAAGATTCGAATAGTCAAAGAACAGTCGATGCTATTGCTTACCGGATATCAATAATCCTACTATCATCCATGCCTGCATCCATACCAAACAACAAAATTCAGATTAACTCGTGACAAAAAATGGGACGAGAATTAACACGTGACGATCGCGATAAACATACCCATCGAGCAATTGAAACCTCACTCCATCCATGTGTAACCTCAGCTAGTTCCTTCAAAGTGGTTCTGACAGACACCAGAGCAAGAGTAAATGGCTACAAATCAAGTAGAGAAGAAGAAAATCGTAGAGAAGAGTAAATGACTACAAATCATGTGTACTATCTTTTATTTGTTTCTAGATCATCAGTCATAAAACGTCCCTTCAACTAGTTTATAACTTAAAGGAAAAGCTTGGAGAGCTTGAATAAAACCTTAAATCCAGATTTCTCAATTGCAATCGCAACAGCTTGAATGTCAGGATAGTCATTCATTTTGGAGATGACATAGGGCCTTCCTAACTGCAAAATGATTACGGCAAACATGTTATGTTATAACAATGCATTATAGGAATATAAGAAACATCAAAGTTTAAATCAAACTTTAAGATCTGTAAACTTTGTTCTACTATGTGGAGCAGGCATAGTAATTCAGTAATGTAAACTAAGTAATATATTGCCCGAAAAGTAACCTTCCCTCACATGGCAGACTTTGTTGTAATTTGGCAAGATACACTTAGGAAGATCAAATACTCATTGAATATTATCAGATTTTAGTCACTGAGGATTGCGCTAGTCTGGTAATATAAACCAAAAGGGAAAAAAAAAGTTGAAGAAAAATCAAGAAGATGCTAATGCTATATACTAGGCACTTACAGCACAACAGGTCCCCCCCATAGACCAAGATTATGATTTATCCAAACCAAGAACTCCTTCAGTATCTGGAAGCATAATTAAATACAGACGTCAGTGGATTGAAGAGATGGTCTAATGTAAAATATAACACTGTGATTTTCAAAATGTCATGATATGAAAAGAAATGCAGCACTATTGTTATGCATGTACTGAGATGAAATAATATTTTAAGTTCTTAGTCAAGTATCATCATGTTGGTTTGCTTGTGTTTCAGCATAAGAGAAAACGTATCTACAATAGGATTTCAGCATCCATGCCGGGGATATAATGTGATCGAGAATGAGATTTTAAAAAACTTCATCTTCTAATTAAAATGTTCTATCAACACCAATAAATTCATCTTCCAGTCCTTCCTACCTTTGATGCACCACAGTTGAGTTCAATATATGTAAGCACCTTTAGAAAATCAAATCTCGGCCTTGTTGAGGTTAACATAATAGAATTTAATTTAGACAATAATTTCCATGTAGATGAAAAAGGATTTTAGTTATCAATCCTTCAAAGAGAAAAATCACAATAGCGGAGCAGGGCAATATGTTCGAGCACAGAGCATTCAGATCATTAATATTGGAGAGGAACGATAAAAAAAAGGTTACCTTTTCGACTGGGAGCGTGAACAAGGCGGCGGTGGAAGCAACGACGTTCCAGGGAAGTGACGGCGACTCAAATCCCTGGAAGGGGCTTCCCC
Organism: Boesenbergia rotunda; assembly: GCA_024364735.1. Classification (NCBI taxonomy): domain Eukaryota; kingdom Viridiplantae; phylum Streptophyta; class Magnoliopsida; order Zingiberales; family Zingiberaceae; genus Boesenbergia; species Boesenbergia rotunda. The sequence goes on along the minus strand of JAGFNQ010005478.1, from coordinate 174,068 downwards.
AGTCCGGTGAACGTCGAATTGGACTCGAGGAGAAAGTCCGACCAGTCGGGGACGCTGGAGGCGACGCGCGCGAGAGCCAGAGGGGGAGGGGGAGGGGGAGGGTGAGGGGGAGGCTGGGGCGTCGGGGACGATGGAGAGCTCCGGCCAGAGGGCGTCGGCGGTTGTGGGCCTGGTTGCGTCGCCGGCTGGTTGCGTCGCCGCGCGAGAGGAGGTCGGCGAGAGTCAGATGAGAGGGGTTAGGGCACGGGGAAAGGAGTCTGGCTTCGCTGCTGGGTTCAGGAGTGCACGTGATCGGCACGTGAGATGTCTTTTATAGGGGTGGTGTGGTCCAGGGAGGGACCAGGAGTTTAGGGACCAGAGGATCCGAACCGCTATAAAGGAAGGGGAGCTACAGACTGTCGATTCTAATGCATGAAATTGTGAACGAAATTTAAGATATTGAATCTACACTTATAAAACGGTAAACACTTACAGCGATTCACGCTCCCCCTTCGTTGTTCTTCGCGCTTGTCGTCGGAAGAGCGATCACGGAATCGGAAAGCTCTTCCCCTCTCGGTATCACGAACCAGATCCCTCGGACCCTTTGGATGTTCACTCCTAGAATTCCAAATCCTTTAATCACACTTGCTTGAATGAACCCCCTACCCCCCTTCTTATATAGGGGAGCAAAGGGGTGTAGAAGGAGTGGAGAGGGAGGGGCATCGAGCCCACTCCCTGCGTGTGCAACAACTGCACACGCTGCAGCGTGTGCAGTTAATAACTGCACACGCTGCCACTCCTTACATCTCCCACTCATACAAGTCAAGTCACATAGACAATATAAGAATCAGGTCACAAAGACCATATCATAACTAGGATACAAAAACCAGATAGTCACAAAGACCATATAGTCACATAGACTAACAGAACATCCAATTCATACTTTAGGGAAAATGATTCGTGCGACAGCAAGCATACTGAGCAATCATTGCTAAGAAAGTTGTGACACTTAACTTAGCTGCTCTCTGAGCGATCAATACCAAGAAAGTTATTACACTTTACTTAGTCGCTCTATCACATGAATCAGAGACATCAATCACTTGCTTTTACCCCAGACTAAAACATTTACATCAATATGAACATCTCTAATCCCTCGTAATGACCATTAAGTCAAGAGCATGTTCAATATTTCCATTCAATACAATTATTCACAATCACATCTTAAGTACTCAACAAAAAATGTAATTGGTCGACCAGTGAATAAGTGTCAATGATGTAAATCTCTCTTAGTCTTCCTATTTAGCTTGAATCTATTCATTCTAATCAGTTGCTTTCCTAGTTATGTTCCATAGACCGAATCATCCATAGCCAATAGGATACATGCTAAGGTAGCAGACACTGATTAAAATTTCAAGCAGACAACCAAATAGTCACATAGGGTAAATCTGAGATTAACTTATAATCTCAAGGGTCTCACATAATAGAGAAGCAGGGATCCATTCTCCTACTACCCTTATTGTCGCTATAGCACATGTGGTATGAATCATATGCTACGATGTTTTTCTCTTTAACAAAAGAGTGCATGTTTTATCAAAATTAACATCGTACAGATTTCGATCTAGACATACCCAATGTCTAATCCTGAATTCAACCTATGAACTCCAATCTGGCTACAAGCAGGCTTAGTAAATGGTGGGAACATTTACTTCGATTATTACATTAAATAATCTCATCTTGATACAAAATCAAGGCGACCTCAACTTGCGAGTATGTCTCTATTCACAGCTACATAAGCTGTCCCATAAGTAATGGTCTTACCTCTATTTATACTCAACAAATAGAGATGATTGTCCATGTGAGCGGACCAATCCCAACCTGCCAACATGCTTATCGAGACTTTATCTAAATGTAACAAATACATTTACTTTTATCTAAATGTAACAAATACATTTGCTTTTATCCAAATGTAACAAATACATTTACACTGAATAAATCATGGCACTTTCATTTAAAATTGATCGTCATTACAATGTGTTACATTTTTCGAAGTCCCAAAGACTTCACATGTCCAAGAAATGACTCTTTTGTCAATGGCTTAGTAAAAGGATCTGCAAGCATAGCACGTGTAGGGATATACTCAAGAACTACTTTTTTCTTGTCAACAATATCCCTTACATAATTATATTTAATTTCTATATGCTTGCCTTTGCTGTGATACTTGGGATCTTTGGAAAAAGCTATTGCAGCTTGATTGTCACAGAACACTGTAACTGGACTCCCACTATCCTCAGCAATCTTCAAATGCTTCAGGAATCTTCTCAGCCAGACAGCTTCTTGTACAGCCGCTGCACAAGCCACGTATTCGGCTTCCATTGTCGACAAAGCTACACAAGCTTGTTTCTTGCTATTCCATGAGATGGCGCCACCATTCAGCAAGAAAGCATAGCCCGATGTGGATTTTCTGTCATCAAGATCTCCAGCCCAATCTGCATCTGAGTAGCCCTTCAGGCTCAACTTTGATCCTTGGAAGCAGAGACAATAATCCGCTGTCCCTTTGAGATGTCTGAATATTCTCTTCACCGCTTTCCAGTGTCTCGATCCTGGGTTTGACTGGAAACGGCTAACCAAGCCAACTGCATAGCTGATGTCAGGACGTGTACACAACATAGTGTACATTAAACTACCAATGGCACTGGCATATGGTTTTTTCTTCATGTTGGCTATTTCATCAGGAGTCTTGGGATACATACTTTTGCTCAGAACAGTTCCTTTCGCTACAGGAGTTTGTTCAATGTTGCAATTTGACATATTGAAGTGTTGTAACATCTTAGTAATATAAGCTTCTTGAGACAAACCCAAAAGTCTTTTCGATCGATCTCTAATGATCTTAACTCCTAAGATGTACTCGGCTTCTCCCATATCTATTATGTCAAATTGTGATGAAAGCCACGATTTGATTTCTATCACAAACTGTATGTCATTTCCAGCTATTAGCATATCATCAACATATAACGATAATATGACAATCTTTCCTTTATCCTCCTTGAGGTATACACAATGATCCTCATTGATCATTTCGAAACCATAAGATAAAATGACTTCATTAAATCTTATGTTCCATTGTCTCGACGCTTGCTTTAGCCCATATATAGACTTTTTAAGTCTACATACTTTATCCTCTTGGCCTTCAGCAATATAACCTTCTGGTTGTGCCATATATATTTCCTCGTCGAGATTACCATTAAGGAAGGCCGTTTTTACATCCATCTGATGTAATTCCAAGTCATAATGTGCTACTATAGCTAAAATGACACGTATTGACACAAACTTCACAACAGGGGAAAATGTCTCTTCAAAATCAATACCCTCCATTTGGGTATATCCTTTTGCAACCAGACGAGCTTTGTATCGATTAATCGATCCATCTGCTTTCCTCTTGATTTTGAGAATCCACTTATTCCCAATAGCCCTTCGGCCCGGAGGAAGATCGACTAAATCCCAAACATGATTCTTTCTCATCGACTCCATTTCCTCATCCATTGCAATTCTCCATTTTTCTCTGACTGAACATCTCAATGCTTCCTCAACCGATCGAGGTTCCTCATCGTCAACAGGGAGTATCATTAATGCCTCATTCTCAATGTCAAACCTTCTCCGAGGAATAATCTTACGACTACTCTTTCGTAAGTCGGACTGTTGAGGAGCTGAAACTAATTCATTCATTGGCAAATCACTCCCACTGGGTTGACTAGATTCAGGTATCTCTTGTGATACCTGAGTTGTTGATAAAGGAACATTATCCTCTTCCTCTATTGCAAATAAAGGAATCGACTTATCAACTTCACCTCTTGTTGGGAATTCAGTTTCGGAGAAAAGTGGCATCTCTTGACTCAATTTCAGAGACCGGTTCCATCTTGCTGCTCACCAATGAAAACATAACCCTTAGAAGTATCAGAATACCTTATAAAGATACACTTTTTACCTCTTGGTCCTAGTTTTCCATATTTGTGAGTCTTATCATGAACATAGGCAGCTGACCCCCAGGGTCTCAGATTACTCAAATCTGGTTTTCTGCCTGTCCAACGTTCATATGGAGTAGATGGAACAGACTTGGAAGGCACTCGGTTAAGTATGTAGGTCGCAGCTAATAATGCATCTCCCCAATAGGAAATTGACAAATTAGCTTGAGCCATCATAGACCTAACCATATCTAGAAGAGTTCTATTTCTTCTTTCAGCAACCCCATTTTGCTGTGGAGTTCCAGGGATCGTTAGCTGTCTAATAATCCCTCGGTCATTACAAGTTGTCTTGAACTGATCAGACAAGTATTCACCTCCACGGTCAGTGCGTAAGGTTTTAACCTTACGTTCCAATTGATTCTCAACTTCGTTCAAATAACGTTTGAAACAATCCAATGCTTCATATTTATGAGATATCAAATACACATGACCAAAACGTGTGAAGTCATCAATGAATGTAATGAAATAGGAAGCTCCATGTTTAGCCTTCACATTCATCGGACCACAAATATCCGAATGAATTAATTGCAATGGTGACTCAGCTCTAATAGCCTTACCAAATGGTTTCCTCGTTGCTTTTCCAGCAAGACAATGCTCACATACTGACAAGTTAATCTTAGCATGAGAGCCTAATAGACCCTCCTTAGCTAATCGATTCATTCTTTCTTGTCCTATATGTCCTAGTCTAGCATGCCAAATTTCCTTATTGATATCAGCATCACTAGCAAGAGCAATATTTGAAAAACAACTATTAATTCCACAATTAATATCATGTTCCACATCAAGAACCATGAAACCATTCATTACATAACCACACCCAATTAACACAGAGTTAATTCGAAGTTCCACACAACGACTGTAAAAGTTTATACAATAGCCCAAATCAAGAAGACAAGTAACGGAAACCAAATTCCGTCGAATATCAGGAGCATAAAGGACATCATGTAGAAACAACGTTTGTCCACCCACGAAGGTTGAGCTTGCAAGTGCCAATGCCTTTGACTTCAATTCTTGCATTGTTTCCTACATATATCCATTTGTTACCAGCTGGTACCCGACGGTACTCCACGTATGTAGCTCGATCACGAGCTAACGTGGTTCCGTTGCTCCTGAATCTATAATCCACAAAGGATGAGAATCAGCTAACAACACTGAACTAGCAACATTATGCTCATGAAAAGAAGTTAAATATGGAATTACCTTTTTCGGCTCGGTACAATCTCGAGCGAAGTGGCCCTTCTTGCCACAGTTATAGCAAGTCAGCTTGCTTTTTTGGTTTCTTTCCATACTTCTTTCCTTTAAACTCCTTCTTGATCGGGCCTTGCCCCAGCAGCAGCTTCTTTTCCTCTTCCTTTTCCCTTTCCTTTCTTGAACCATATTCTTCTTATTCTTGGGTCTAGATCCTTCAGCTACAAAAGCTTGTCCAGATATCCTTGCAGATTCTACTCTCTCCGCCTCCAGTTCAACATGGCGTGAGACATCAATGAAAGTTTTAATGCTTTCACTGTGAGTAAGATTCTGCTTCATCGATTCCCAAGAATCAGGAAGGGAACGGATAACTGCCCTGAACCTGTTGTTCATCTGTCAACTCATGACCGGCAGTTTTTAGCTCTCGAATCATATTTCCCATTTCCCTAAGATGTTGGGTCATGGTGACATTCGGGCGTTTCTTGAAGCTGTCAAATTTGATTGTCAGCTGGCGAAGCTTACTTATGCTAACTCCACTATATTTATTTCTCAGGGCAACCCAGACCGCATGAGCTGAAGGCAATGGCTCATACTCATACACTAGGTCATCAACCATTGAACTAATCAAAATGCCCTTTGCTGTGGAGTCCTTTTTCTTCCATGTCTTGTAGGCATCAAGATCACGCTTATGCTGGGCGGTAGCACCGTCTACAGGTTCTACCATAAACTGATTTACAGCTTCTAGAACTTCTTGTTCCTCAAGTACATACTGTATCTTGAGGTGCCATATTTTGTAGTTGTCCCCATTTAGTTTCTCTCCTTTGTTCAGTTCAGCTATAATATTCTTTGTTGCCATGACCTAACATAAATAAACGCATTATTTAGTAATTCAGTGTATGTTATATGCATGTAATCAATAACTAACTCATTGTAAATAGAGTTGGTTTACAAAATCAAGTGACAACCACGTTCCCACTCATCCTTTGTATGTTCCAATCTAATAAACAATGATTAGTTATATCACACACATCCCATCAAATGAACAAATTACTATCAAATGAACTAATCATTTAATTATAATGAACTAATCATCATTAAATGAACTAATCATTTAATTATGATGAACTAATCATCATTAAATAAACTAATCATTTAACAAATTTGTTAACATATAACATTACTTAAACTGTTCGTACATAACGACAATTACACTACATGGATAAATACTGACTGTACATAACGTCAGTAACTAAAGGAAGCTAAGAGAACAAATAGGTTGATATTGCTCCCAATAGAGCGGACAGTAGGATCGTAGCTAAAAATTGACCCGTCTCTCTAGTCTGGACCAGAGTGACCTCAGGTGGAGGAGGAATCTCCTCTGGGACCTANTACAAGTCAAGTCACATAGACAATATAAGAATCAGGTCACAAAGACCATATCATAACTAGGATACAAAAACCAGATAGTCACAAAGACCATATAGTCACATAGACTAACAGAACATCCAATTCATACTTTAGGGAAAATGATTCGTGCGACAGCAAGCATACTGAGCAATCATTGCTAAGAAAGTTGTGACACTTAACTTAGCTGCTCTCTGAGCGATCAATACCAAGAAAGTGATTACACTTTACTTAGTCGCTCTATTACATGAATCAGAGACATCAATTACTTGCTTTTACCCCAGACTAAAACATTTACATCAATATGAACATCTCTAATCCCTCGTAATGACCATTAAGTCAAGAGCATGTTCAATATTTCCATTCAATACAATTATTCACAATCACATCTTAAGTACTCAACAAAAATGTAATTGGTCGACCAGTGAATAAGTGTCAATGATGTAAATCTCTCTTAGTCTTCCTATTTAGCTTGAATCTATTCATTCTAATCAGTTGCTTTCCTAGTTATGTTCCATAGACCGAATCATCCATAGCCAATAGGATACATGCTAAGGTAGCAGACACTGATTAAAATTTCAAGCAGACAACCAAATAGTCACATAGGGTAAATCTGAGATTAACTTATAATCTCAAGGGTCTCACATAATAGAGAAGCAGGGATCCATTCTCCTACTACCCTTATTGTCGCTATAGCACATGTGGTATGAATCACATGCTACGATGTTTTTCTCTTTAACAAAAGAGTGCATGTTTTATCAAAATTAACATCGTACAGATTTCGATCTAGACATACCCAATGTCTAATCCTGAATTCAACCTATGAACTCCAATCTGGCTACAAGCAGGCTTAGTAAATGGTGGGAACATTTACTTCGATTATTACATTAAATAATCTCATCTTGATACAAAATCAAGGCGACCTCAACTTAGGAGTATGTCTCTATTCACAGCTACATAAGCTGTCCCATAAGTAATGGTCTTACCTCTATTTATACTCAACAAATAGAGATGATTGTCCATGTGAGCGGACCAATCCCAACCTGCCAACATGCTTATCGAGACTTTATCTAAATGTAACAAATACATTTACTTTTATCTAAATGTAACAAATACATTTGCTTTTATCCAAATGTAACAAAACGTGTGAAGTCATCAATGAATGTAATGAAATAGGAAGCTCCATGTCTAGCCTTCACATTCATCGGACCACAAATATCCGAATGAATTAATTGCAATGGTGACTCAGCTCTAATAGCCTTGCCAAATGGTTTCCTCGTTGCTTTTCCAGCAAGACAATGCTCACATACTGACAAGTTAATCTTAGCATGAGAGCCTAATAGACCCTCCTTAGCTAATCGATTCATTCTTTCTTGTCCTATATGTCCTAGTCTAGCATGCCAAATTTCCTTATTGATATCAGCATCACTAGCAAGAGCAATTTTGAAAAACAACTATTAATTCCACAATTAATATCATGTTCCACATCAAGAACCATGAAACCATTCATTACATAACCACACCCAATTAACACAGAGTTAATTCGAAGTTCCACACAACGACTGTAAAAGTTTATACAATAGCCCAAATCAAGAAGACAAGTAACGGAAACCAAATTCCGTCGAATATCAGGAGCATAAAGGACATCATGTAGAAACAACGTTTGTCCACCACGAAGGTTGAGCTTGCAAGTGCCAATGCCTTTGACTTCAATTCTTGCATTGTTTCCTACATATATCCATTTGTTACCAGCTGGTACCCGACGGTACTCCACGTATGTAGCTCGATCACGAGCTACGTGATTCGTTGCTCCTGAATCTATAATCCACAAAGGATGAGAATCAGCTAACAACACTGAACTAGCAACATTATGCTCATGAAAAGAAGTTAAATATGGAATTACCTTTTTCGGCTCGGTACAATCTCGAGCGAAGTGGCCCTTCTTGCCACAGTTATAGCAAGTCAGCTTGCTTTTTGGTTTCTTTCCATACTTCTTTCCTTTAAACTCCTTCTTGATCGGGCCTTGCCCAGCAGCAGCTTCTTTCCTCTTCCTTTTCCCTTTCCTTTCTTGAACCATATCTTCTTATTCTTGGGTCTAGATCCTTCAGCTACAAAAGCTTGTCCAGATATCCTTGCAGATTCTACTCTCTCCGCCTCCAGTTCAACATGGCGTGAGACATCAATGAAAGTTTTAATGCTTTCACTGTGAGTAAGATTCTGCTTCATCGATTCCCAAGAATCAGGAAGGGAACGGATAACTGCCTGAACCTGTTGTTCATCTGTCAACTCATGACCGGCAGTTTTTAGCTCTCGAATCATATTTCCCATTTCCCTAAGATGTTGGGTCATGGTGACATTCGGGCGTTTCTTGAAGCTGTCAAATTTGATTGTCAGCTGGCGAAGCTTACTTATGCTAACTCCACTATATTTATTTCTCAGGGCAACCCAGACCGCATGAGCTGAAGGCAATGGCTCATACTCATACACTAGGTCATCAACCATTGAACTAATCAAAATGCCCTTTGCTGTGGAGTCCTTTTTCTTCCATGTCTTGTAGGCATTAAGATCACGCTTATGCTGGGCGGTAGCACCGTCTACAGGTTCTACCATAAACTGATTTACAGCTTCTAGAACTTCTTGTTCCTCAAGTACATACTGTATCTTGAGGTGCCATATTTTGTAGTTGTCCCCATTTAGTTTCTCTCCTTTGTTCAGTTCAGCTATAATATTCTTTGTTGCCATGACCTAACATAAATAAACGCATTATTTAGTAATTCAGTGTATGTTATATGCATGTAATCAATAACTAACTCATTGTAAATAGAGTTGGTTTACAAAATCAAGTGACAACCACGTTCCCACTCATCCTTTGTAGTTCCAATCTAATAAACAATGATTAGTTATATCACACACATCCCATCAAATGAACAAATTACTATCAAATGAACTAATCATTTAATTATAATGAACTAATCATCATTAAATGAACTAATCATTTAATTATGATGAACTAATCATCATTAAATAAACTAATCATTTAACAAATTTGTTAACATATAACATTACTTAAACTGTTCGTACAAAACGACAATTACACTACATGGATAAATACTGACTGTACATAACGTCAGTAACTAAAGGAAGCTAAGAGAACAAATAGGTTGATATTGCTCCCAATAGAGCGGACAGTAGGATCGTAGCTAAAAATTGACCCGTCTCTCTAGTCTGGACCAGAGTGACCTCAGGTGGAGGAGGAATCTCCTCTGGGACCTCTTCAGGATCCTCTACTGTCTCTTCAGGATCTTCTTCTTCTTCTAGATCCTGCTCTATTTCCATATTATCCACGTCCGGATCCCAATCAATTTCCTCAGGATCCCCTTGGAATTCTTCAATCAGATCTATCTCTGGATCTTCTTCTTCTGGATCCTCCTCTGGATCCTCCTCCATCTCGGGATCTTCTTCATATTCAAGAATCTCGGGATTCTGTTCTTCCTCGAGATTCTCCTCGGGTTCAGGATCCTCCTCCATTTCAGACTCGGAGTCAGATTCCCCCAAGTCCTCAGGAAACTGTTGGCGCAGCAGCTGATTGCATAGCCCAATGTAGGAGAGGCGAAAGTTGTGTTCAGCCCATATCTGATTCGCAACTTTCCCTGCTCTCTTTGGTAGAGCACGCATTAATTCCCCGATTCGGTGATCATCAATCATGGGGAACCCGGCTCGCTCAAGTTTCCAGAAGATCCGATCCAGTCGTCCTATAACGCCCTGGACTCCGAGAAATGGATTATAGAAAACTGTCCTGAATTCCGCCAATAGCTCCTCTAGTCGCTCATTATAACCAGCCATGCCGTCCCTATCGTGCAATATTTAGAATTGAAAAAATATACATTGTCAGTACAAAACCGACAATCCAGTACAAAACTGGTTCAATTCAATTCATAATTATGCATAAACTCACAAAGTCATATACAGACAAGAAAAACAAATTTTCTTGGTTTGGGAGCTCTATTGACTGACATCGGACTGATCGATCATATTCTAAGGTTGAATTTATTGTCCTTTTTAGAACTAATCTAATTGGACATGATTATCTTAATCTGTTCTTGTCTAACCTTAGCCCGTTTAATCAGGTTAAACAACGGATAAAATTTGGTCGAACCAACCGATGGTTTAGATTAAATTGGATCAACTTGATCTAGTCAAACCAACTAATGGTTCGAACTAGACATAAACATAGTTGGTTCAAGTTGGTCTGATTAAATTAACTAATAATTTAAATTCCAGTTGAAATGAACCAACTTAATCGGATTTAATTAATTCTAACTAAAATCCAATCCATTTAATCAAATTTTTTTTTCTAGTTTCAATAACCAATAGCTAAATTTTAATACAAATTCAACCATGCAATTAATTAAAGCACAAAGCTAATTAATTTAATAGAGAAAAAAATATGCAAAAAATTTTTTTTCTATCTACTGCCTCGGCCTTAATTAACAAAAAAAATTTCTTTTTTTTTTATTTCTACTGCCTCGGCCTTAATATAATACGAAAAAAAAATTTCCCTTTTTTTTTATTTATACTGCCTCGGCCTTAATATTTGCATGCAAATTTTTTTTTTTTTTTCACAGCCGGTTTTTCGAGTTTGCTGCCGCCGCCGGTTTTCCCAGCCGTCCAAAGTTTTCACCGCGACTAACGCGGTTAATCGGTAGTGTGCAACACGACCGAGTGGGATCGTCGGTTCGCAACGCTAACAACTATTTTACCGACTCGAAAAAAAATCTGCCGACACAAAGTTGACCGACTCAAAAAAAATCTACCGACACAAAGTCGTGATTTTCCGGCAAATCAATTTCATGCTATTTAAAACGAATCTAAGCTCTGATACCATTGTTGATTCTAATGCATGAAATTGTGAACGAAATTTGAGATATTGAATCTACACTTATAAAAACGGTAAACACTTACAGCGATTCACGCTCCCCCTTCGTTGTTCTTCGCGCTTGTCGTCGGAAGAGCGATCACGGAATCGGAAAGCTCTTCCCCTCTCGGTATCACGAACTAGATCCCTCGGACCCTTTGGATGTTCACTCCCCTTGGTGATCCTTTAATCACACTTGCCTTGAATGAACCCCCTACCCCCCTTCTTATATAGGGGAGCAAAGGGGTGTAGAAGGAGTGGAGAGGGAGGGGCATCGAGCCCACTCCCTGCGTGTGCAACAACTGCACACGCTGCAGCGTGTGCAGTTAATAACTGCACACGCTGCCACTCCTTACAGAAGGGCCTCGCTCAGATGACACAGCAAAATGGACGAGTCGCAAGGGTGCTTAGGGTTGGACCAAAGGCTAGCAGGAGGAACAGACGGTTTGGAGACAAAAACAGTGGAGTATCAAAAAGGCAGTGAAACAATGAGAAGTCAATCCCCTTTTCGGAGCCTTGGGTGAACCTTATATAGGGGGGGCGACCCCCTGTCTTGTCTTGGTCATCTTTTTTTAATAAAAGCTCAAACTTCTGACAGACAATCTCGTGACAGCTTTATTTCTCCCGTGGGTCTGGCGTGACCGCCAAAAGGTCATTCATTTGTCCTTGTTGTCATCTTACTGTCAGCATTAATGCTTGGCGTCCTGGGAATGCATGATTATGACAAATGTCTCTACTTCATAATGAGAGGATTTTGTGTATCATTTCGTATCTGGTAGAGTCTAATCGGCATTAATGATTGTAGCATTACCTTTACTCGCTATATAATGCAACTTCGTAAATCTGCCCGGCCTTAGCCGACCGGCCGTAAGGGGTCATCCCGAAGGGCTCAATCACCTGAAAATCAATTACTCTTGAATGGGACAGGCCACTTGTGAGTGGGTCCCGCCGTTCTTGGCGCCTGACAGTCCGATCGGACGACTGGGTGCGCCCGACTGGACAACCGGTCACTAGGACACGAGTCGCTTCTGAGAATGGGGTGATTTATTTCAAATTCCTGCCTACCAGGTTATCCGACCAAGTATGCCGACTAGGCATGTCCGCCTAGCGCCCGAATACTCGATCGAGGGTCGGCGCCTCGAGGTAGGGGGAGTTCCATGGGCGTATCTTCCGAGTCGTCTGACCGGGTCCTCTCGATCGGGCATTCCCGCTCGGCGCCCAGATGCCCGGTTGAAGGTCAGCATCTTAGGATCGGGGTTCTTAATTGTGTGACCCGGGGTTCTTAATTGCATGACCCCCAGGTTGTCCGACCGGGTACTCCCGACCGGACACCTTCGACCGAGACTCAAATTCCTGAATGGAAGTCGGCCTCTTGGGGGGGGGGACGAGCCAAGCTTAAGCTCCTGTCTGTCCAGTTGACTCGTGAGTATGGCTGACCGGCCCACACTCACTAGCATAGATCCCGATCGTTTCGTTCAGCCTGCTATAACCTCAATCGGACTTATCCAATTGATTCAACACCCTACGCGATTAGATGTCACTATCCGACCGAATTATCTACCCGACCGGATCAATTATGATTGTTGATGTATCTATCCTTTACATAGCGAAGCTCTGTGATGTATCTATCCTTTGGAGAATCTTATCCTGTCCTCCATCAACTGTGAAAAACCTCCAAATTCGGTTATAAAAAAGATCAGATCCATTAGAATTCTAAGTAAATAGAAGACTTTTTTAGCTTTTAGTAAGTTATTGGTGTTCACTTGTGCTTCTAAAATATCTAAATATGTTAAAAATTATTATATAGCATATTTGACTAAAATAACGTGTAATTTTAATTAAAATACTAGAATATTATATATATTTTTTAAAAATTACTAAATAGTCGCGTGGACAAATAAAGACGGAGGATAGGAAGAGGAGTAAGAAAACTTATTGTTGGTGGCAAAGAGTGAGAGGGAGAAGAGTAAACGCAAGAACAAGAAAAGTCTACTTGCCTAACGTAGAGTAACTCTGTCCATGTTCAAGTCCCTGATTCTAATGCCCCAACTGTGTAATGAATCTGACAATTGAAAAGACGATTTTTTTTGTTTTAAAAATCGAAAAAAAATTAATTGCATGACGAAACGGAAAACAACCATGATCTGGCGGACCCCAATTGAGGTTAGACGGGATCCTCTGTCTCAGAAAATTCTATCCCGCCTGTTCCATACTCGTTAACGATGGCCGCCTAGTCGTCCGATCGACGATCAGACACTATTGATAATTTTTGATCGTCTTTCCGAATCAAATGATAGTTTAGGATAACGGTGAATCAGTCGGAATCGTCGTATTACAATCTTGTCAAATTCAACGATGAATACAACGAGATCGCAATTGCGACGATATCCGACGGGTTCACTGTATCCCTAAGATATAGTTTCATTTGGAATGACAGTCGAAAGCCGCTGATAATATCCGATCAACTATCAAATTATTCGTCAGTCATCATGCCATGTTGGCCACCACCAGAGACAGAGGACATGGATCCCCTCAGAGATAGAGATCCGGCCTCAATTGAGGTCCGTCGTGCATCATGCCCTGTGGGACACCACCAATACTCAAACAGAAGTGGATCGTCGATTTTGCAGCATTATGCGGACGTACTCGTAGACCTTGATGTCCGACTCCGCGCCCCGTACACACGGATAGTGAGACAAGGCCCCAGAATCCGCATAGCGGTGCGACCGAGGCGGCCAATAACAATACAAAAGAAATCCTGCGCACAGATTGGCCCGTGCGCATCCGCGTGGGGGCTGCCTATAACAAGCCGACAAACTGCCCTCCATTTATTATGTTCCGACGCCAGCAACGCCGCGCGAGGTGTGTTGCGCGTGACCCCAGCGGTAACCACCTTCATACCTTCCCCGCCCCATTTCTGCCGACATCGGTCCAATCAGTTCTTTGACCCAACGCCTTCCCATCCGCTTACTTATGCGAGCTCCATTTAAAATAAAATCAATTCAATAAATTATAATTTATACCGGAATTAAAGACCTGCTTAAACCTTTATTAAATGGACAATAAATATTTTCTTTTCGTCAACTTCGTCCCGTCGTTTTACTTGCCCATCACCTATTCGCCGGCCCGCTGGGCGCAAAGCTATGAGCACGTGATTTACTCGTGCGATTGCTGGACCTCTTGGATCGGAAATTTTACAAATCGATTTATTAAATTACCGGTTCAGATCGAGCTGGATTCTGTGCGGAACGGGTCAATCAAGCTTTATCCGCGCCAATACGCCGCGGGGCCACCGGTGTCGGGCAGTCGCCCACCAGCCGTACGAAACGTCTGCCACTATGCGGGGAACGGCGAGGTTTGGTGGTGCGGACGCCTTTGTGGCCCACAGGGACGGCGACGGCTGCGACACACGGATATAGGGGCCAAGCGTCGCCCACAAGCTTACAGCGTGCTAAACTTTTCCTTTCGCGGCCCATCCCCGGCTACCCGCCTTCATTACCTCGCGCCAGATGTAGATTTATCCGGGTTAAGTGTTAACAGAGGGGGAGGAACGGTCACCTCGACGCCGGGAATCACGTTCGGCGTCAAACGAGGGCGTCGCTGCAAGCGGGACAGCGAAAAAGCCGTCCACGACACAGTTTGGAGTACGAATATTTAGTTTTTAAAATAATTAAAGAAAAGTGGAGGCGTAATGGATTGGAGTGAGAGAGTGGTGCGCAGGAAAGGGACAAAGTACCTGCCGGCGGCAGCCGCACCCACCCCACGCTTCTAAATTGATAAATTTAACAGAAAAATAGTTTTCGTTTGGATAAAGGAAAAGATGTCGCCGAGGACGGAAGCCGGAGAAATTAGATAAAACTCTTCTTCTTTATCGATCTAGCGGCAACGGAGAACAAAGAAGAGAGGAAAAAAAAAGTTCTGATATACAAAAACCCTCTCCTGTTTACTGCTTTCGCTTCTGGTAGCGAAATGAGAGGTTACGAAAGAGACTCGTACAAGCTGTAAAAAAACACCGGAGAAGTAGGCAGCTCCTTGAACGTAGCAAGGTGCGTTACATAATTGTTACAGCCAAGGCATCGAACGAGACGATCGAATGGCAGTGACATCAGTCGATCTCCCGTTGAGGAAGGAGGTTGAGGTCGAAATTGTGGGATTTCTTGTGCAGGTGGGAAGGAAGGGGGTTGGACCGGAGATCGATGACCGAGGAGGAATCAGAGTCGCTTTGGACGGCGCTGGGCATTCTTTTCGGTATACCGGCGACGAACAGAGGAGGGCAGGTGGTAATATGGTGGCGATTCATCGCAGCGATGGATTTCTCTGATCTGACTATAGAATCGATGAGCGAACACGGGCGAAGCGTTGGCATGGCCTGAGCGACTGGATAAGAGGGAAAGGGGAACTGCCCGGCGTAGCGGCCGCGTTGGAGATGATTGAGGTCGAGAGACGGCGGGAGCGGGATCGCCATCGGCGGCACAGCCGCCTCCGCCGCCGCCGTAGCCTCGCGGCTGTTCGATTCCACTGTGCTGCTGGGGCTGCCGGCGCTGGTGGCAGCTGAGCCCACGACGACGACGCCCAGGTTCAGGTAGGGGTCAGGGCACGGAAAGTTAGTCTTGGCCTTCGATCCGCGGAACCGGCGAGCTGCGGCGTCGTACGCCCGCGCGGCCTCCTCTGCCGTGTCGAAGGTTCCCAGCCAAACCCGACTCTTCTTCCCGGGATCACGTATCTCTGCCGCATACCTCCCCCACGGCCGCTTCCTCACTCCTCGAAAATGCATCTCTTTCTGTTCCCCACCGGCAACGTCAATCCTCCCTCCGCTGCCAACCACCGGCGCCACGACCATGGGTAAGGCGGATATGGCCCTCGCTCCTCTTCTATTACCCAGCTTTTAAGCGCGATAGCGCATTCCTCTCTGTGGGTTAAGCGAACAAGGGGGGGACGGCATTTATTTATAAAATCACAGCTAGATTTGGACGGTGATCAGCAGGACTTGTGATTATCGGCGTAGCCAGTCAACCAGTTATTTGACTGTACTATGCCCACCGCTCTCAAATAGTTGATCCGGCGTTTTCAAACCCAATGTCTCACCATTCTATCCGAGATACACGGGGGATTTTGACGGGTGACGTTTTAGGTCAAGACGTGTAATTTCACCGATAGCCGTCGAGGGGGACGGACGTGACGTTACGTGGCATGAGGCGTGGTGCCCCTAGAGTCAAGAGAAGGACGGCCCGGCTTTATCTCCCGTTCCGTAGCACTGACGGACGACAGTTAACGGATGAGGCCGTCTCTGTCTCTTCGGCGCGTGACGAAACTAACGGCGTCCCCGTTGGATCCGTAAGAAAGTATATTAATTCAATTCGACACGGTGTATTGGATAATCCTCTTAGATCCACCATCCGTCGGCATCGGCCGCTTCCGCGCCGAATAACTTGGATCCGCTCCAATCTCCGGCCTCCGGCCTGTGATGCTGCGGCACTGTGAGCGCAGAGTCGCTGACATCGCACATCGTCACGTTATTTCCCTGCAACAGCTTCCCGCCAACAGTAGTTAGACATATAACGGGAGATGGTATTGGCGGCTCGTCTTAATTCGGACGGCGGCCGCGTGTGAACACCGACTGTCCAATTACCGTCCGCGAAAGTGGCGTCGTACTACCCACAATGACTACGTAGGCGACCGGCCGACGCGATTCGTGTGATCCGCGCCGTAGACAACTGCCCCACCCACCCAACGGACTCACTACGTGGCCATCACAGGCCTCTGCCGTAGCGGACTGGGGCTGCATGAATTAAGGCAGGCATCCGCGGTGGGGGGCACTCATCGTCTTTAACAAAACATAAAATATAAATTTAAAAAAATAATAAATCGAGTGAGAATTGATAGTCTCTCGGTGGTATTTCTTCGAGAAGGTAATTAATTAACAAGATGTCAATTCATGCCAGTACGTAGCACTTGATGCAATTCGGTGTTCTATCTAAATAATTCATACAAGCAGTTCCCATTAGTCCCGGCCGGCCGACTCACTCCTTAATTCACGAATCATGGCTGGCTACGAGTTAACCAACCCTCGTAGGCTTTTTGCCTTCGGAGTGATGAAAGTGATATTGATAGCCACCGGCGTAGGGCGTCTTAGCACCAACAGTATTGTTCCAGTGGTCCTTGACGGTGCTTCATTTATCAACGGCTGGACCACTAGCTAACTAGCTAGCAACATTTCGTGCTCGGCAGACATGATTTATAATTAAGGACCACATCCTCACAATTGCATTACGTACGTGCGATCGCTGAGCTTATTCATTAAACAGCTAGCTAGCAAGGAAGATCCAAACGACGTGTCGTGACTTGTGTGTGAGGGAAATTGAACCTGGACCACAACGTGCGTGCGTTCGTATTGGGCCTGATTTAGAGCAGGAAAGGCAGACAAGAGCCAGAAGAGGAGGAGGAAACTGTTTACAAGAGATCGCCAACAAGCAGTACTCAGGCTAGCTGGCTAGGAGTCGAACGGTACTGAGGCATGCAGTAGGTGTTCTGAAACTGGAATCCTGTGGGTTAATATATAGCGGATGCTGCATGCTCCCCCTAATGCTTCTCTTTCAATTTATGACACTGCTTGAATGCTTGTCAAATAAGTGCATGGAACAATTTTGCTGTTCTTAGCATTGATAAGTATTATATGTTTATGATGCCAAAGAGAAGCAAATACAGATATTAGATTTGATCCTGTCCATGAGCGGTGAAGTATGATACGGAGTAACGTAAGTGTTGACTTGTGTTGGACTGGCGCCATCGTCGTTGAATTCTGAAAAAGGAAGCACTCAAGAGAAAGTGCCGTTAGTGACAAGTCAAGAAGGGTCCTTAGTGTGTGCACTCCGATGCTCCAGTCAGTGGTCGCAAAAAGTAGAAAAAATGGCGGAGAACTAAAATGTAATGGAATGGAATTTTCGAAAATGTACCTGCTTCGTGGAGGAGAGGACCTATTATATAGGTGACACCTTTGGGTAACCCTCTATCGTTAGGGTGTCACATCAGCGGTAAAATCGCTGTTCAATTAATAGATTTCCGGTAAAAAGTCTAATAAAAACATATGAGCCAATGGTCCACTGAACAGACCAGTGATTATGGTGGCAGGATAAGGTTTATCTGTGTCTTATCAAGGATTAACTACAACAAATATGTCTTTTCGCAGCGCGCAATAATTGTATCCGCAGCGCACATCGAATGCTGCATAATTCCAAGCTGTTAAAAGTCATAACATTTTGACAGCGTGCATCTGCGCGCTGCGGATAAGTTGCATCCACAGCGCGCGGCTACATGCTGCGGATAAGTGTATCCGCAGCACACGAATATACACTGCGAAAAATTACATCCGCAGCGAGTGGCTGCGCGCTGCGGATATGTGCATTCGCAAATAAGCGCAGCGCGCGACCGGCCACTGCGGATGTACATATCCGCAGTGTATAATTGTACGCTGCGGATACTAATATATTCAATATAATTATAATCCCACATATACTCATCTTACACAATTTGATAATACAATAAATATACCAAATCACATCTCTCAATTAACAACATCCAAAACTAAAACATTTATATCACAATTAATCATCAACACCACACTTTACCAAAATAACATTTTACTTACTAGCAAAAACTATTACAAATTAGTCATAAGTCTAAAATAACTTAGTAACCAAAAAAATTACAAACTAATCACAAGTCTAAAGTAAGTAACTCAGTCAAAAACTATAAACTTAGATAACCAAGCAACTGTGCTTCCTATTACATCTTCGATAAACAACATTTCATCATTTGGTCGAATGAGATCCAGCTTGTTCACAAACACCCTATCAATCCAAACTTTCCAACAAGTTCCACCAAGAGGAACGTGATACACTTTTACTTTGGGATCTGTGGATGCAATTCGACCTTCTGCAACAACTCCGTCAATACTCCAATGAAGCAGCTTACATTTAGTATTATCAATGATATCTTCACGACTCAAGTTCTTTAGTTGTAACTGTATAATCAGATTTCAAGTGATCATTTTAAAAGAGAAGTTACAAGAATAAAATTATACTCAGCATGAAATGTCAAAACTTGAAGAACTTAATATTATACTCGGCTTGAAGAACTTACATGAGTTGTTGTTTCAGAACAAAAACAAAATTTTTGACAAAAGGATCCTTTGTGAGTTCAACAATCTTAACAAAATTCTACTAGCTATTAGACAAAATTTTTGAAAAAAATCTTAACAATTCAAAAATCAATACAACATAAAATAGTTCAATAATTATTATTCTTTAAAAAAAACTTTAAATTTATCAAGGCAAATACAAGGACAAAAACAATATTATATTTTATTTTTCATAATCTTGGTGATGCAATTAATTGATAATCACAAGATAACTTGAATCAATCAAACCCTAAGAGTACTTGAGACTTATGTGTCTCTCAAGCCCGGCATTTTCAGGTCTTATTTAGCAGCATACCTATTTAGCAGCATACCTATGGAACGTTCAGCTTCACTTGTGGGAAATTAAGGATATTGCACAGAAAGGTAATTAACTCTTGCTTGGGGGCAAAAGATTGATTGAAACAGGCCCTTCCATATGAAACTCAGTAACATGACAGAAGAATTATGATCTCAAATCGGAAAAATGATCGAAGAGAATAGTGAGACAATGGACTACCTCCAACCTATGGATTGCCTTATCCCACTAAATATTAGACCTACAGACCTCCCGATCATACAAACAAGTAGGAATGATACAGCATTGCTAACCTTGGTGAAAGCAGCCCGAAAGAAAGGCATGCTGATGTCACAAAACTCAAGATACAAGCTGAAGCAGTACCTCCTGTAAGCAACAGATAAAATGGCACATTATTCAAAAACAAGAAAATAAAATTAAACAAAATTATCATTCATGAGCAAGTACAATTGTTCATCAATATCATTAAAGAGAGAAAGCAAAAAATACATTGAATTAATACTTGTTTCAGATATCATGTAACTGCGATCATAGCTCATCACCTCTATAAATATACTTGAAGATAGCTTACAAGTCAACAGAAGGATATCCAACTCAATTATTATATCGAACCATTTCAAAAATTAAAAACCAATGCTTGTTCAACAGTAAGTTTAGGGAAAATATATACTTTTTTCCATAACATGTCAGCTTTAAAAGAAGCAAAGGTATCGGTTAAAGGGCATACCATCCAGTTAAGGTTCTTAATTCTTTCATCCGTTTTACTGGTAGGGAAAATTGGCTGATACGGACATACAGCACAAGTGATGGAACTGCTGACTTTTTGAATGGAAGATTCTTCCACCAAGTAAGGTTACTGCTTTCCTTGTGTTCTGGATTGTCAAAAAGTTCTCTCTGCAGGACGTGTAACTCAAAACGATCCTCATACATCAAAATAACAGACTCGAAGTTCTCCTGAAGCCATTGGTTCAGTAGAACCTGTAAACAACAATTTTGAAATTAACAACTAATACAAAAATAAAAATAATAAAAAGTCGAAAACTTTCCTGCTAATAACAATGATGTCCTCATTTCATCCTTCATTTTTACAGTGAATAGATCAAATAATAGGAATTTAACTGAACCATTAACGCAATGTCAGGAAAAACATTGCCAAACTCTTTTTTTTCCTTGGTACTAAGTAGCATATAAAGGGAATCTGAAACAAACACTTATGCATAACAAATCAACAACAAAACATTAAAGATGTTAAGGACAAATTCACTTTAGTCCCATACCTCATTCCGTAGCTTTGGAAGTGTTCTAGTGGACATCGAACATAAAGTTAAGCCAAAGCCATTCATCTCTGAAGAAACGTCACTGTCAATTGAGATGAGTTCCACGTATATGCTAGCTATGGTATCAGCCAACATCACGATCATGTCTTCTAAAATGTCACCTCCATGTTGTGGCAGAAGCTTACTATCGTAACAACACCAAGGACTGGCCAAAGGATAAAAAGGGTACATTTACCTAAAATGAATAGGCAAAGAAATGGCACATTATTCTTTCCTTGCTGTTTTGCAAGAGATGAAAGTTCAGTCATCCCTTCAGCATCACCAAGAGCCGAATAAAGGAGCAACAATCCACTTAAATCCATAGCATGCAACAGGCATTCTTCAGCCATCTCTAGCTGTGAACCAAGGAAATCTAGTGAACAATTGCACTATAACAATTGTCAAAAACAATATTAAGCTAACAAAAAACTTCCAAAATTGATGCACACTACTTTAGTATGATGTAAATGACTATACCACTAAACATGTAATGCACAAGCAGGGCATACAAGCAAATATAACAATCCTATGCTGGGAGTAGTCAAATACTATCATAGTTGAGTTATGCCATGAGATAAAGCATACAACACGAAATCTGATAGAATCCCAATAGTTTTACCGTGTTGTCGAAAAGCTCGCCAGCCAATCTTAGTGAGACGTAAAATAAGAATCATTTTAATGTGAAAAATAAGAAGCATTTTAATGTGAACAAGCTTGATCCTAGAGTCCCAAAAGCTCATCTCAGACATCATAAGTCATATCAAAAGAAAACTAATCAAAATATCTTCACATTCTTCTCGCATATGCTTTGACTTGTTTCCACCACACCATAGCCTTCAATAAGCCACTCGTCTCTACTTGCACAGTTGCACTCATGTTTATTGCTATGTGCGAGTAAGATATCCAACACAGGGATGAAACTAAGTATGCAACATATCATTTCTAAAGAAACTGTAAGAAGGGCTCAGAATGTTGAATGTATCATTGTCAATTTTAACTAATTGGATTATTTAGGACCATTCAACAAGATCAACATATCTTGTGAATACAAGGGGATCCCTATGAGTGCCTACCACTGCCAAGATTAGGTGGAGAACGAAAAAAAAGGAAGAAGAATAAGAAGTAAAAGAAAACTTACCCCAACCCATACACTGCATCCAACCTAGGTTTCATTATATGCGCCAATGATGTCCCTCAACAGCCTATCTCATTGCATGTTGGAACTTCCACAAGGCTACCCTCCAAGATAGCCACCACATAATCACCATTAGGCATGATTCAACCACGTCCATGAACGATTGCCCTGTTACCACATAATCACCATTAGCCTATCCTTTTGCTTCCGCGGAGAAGAGAACCGCACGGAAGAGGGATTGCGTGGAAAACCTACCGTCGGCGGTGGCTTAGGGGGTGGTTGCAACGAGGAGGAAGAGGAGAAGAAGAGGGAAAGTCGGCTTGTACTCGCTGCGATCAAGAGCAAGAGGAGGGCTTCGCGTGTGTTGCTAGAGCTCGGAGACGGCGCTCCTGTGGCTTGCTCCGCGTGCTCGAAGAGGTTGGCGTCGGGCGGAGCTCAGCGGCGTCGGGACAGGGAGAGAAGGAAAGGAGGGGGGGAGGGGTCGGGTTTAGGGTTCGGCAGAGGGTTAGGGGAATTAACACAACTCAGGCATACTCAAAAGCAATGAAAATAACAAAATCTTCCATCTTGTTTTTCAATTTTTTTCTGCAATATTTGTTTGCTAAATATTAAGAGGAACACTCAAGATGGCCTCAAACAAATCCTTGTTCTCTAATCACTTCAACTCAAAATAAAAAATAATAAAATAATAAAATAGTGATTATTTATAATTTTATTTGTAGCATATCACACATAATAAATAGATGCATTAGCAGCGTACCAATTTTTGCATGTTGTCGTTGTTATTATTTATTCACAGCGTACATTAATATGCTGTTAATAATAACAT
This sequence comes from Boesenbergia rotunda, assembly GCA_024364735.1. NCBI lineage: Eukaryota > Viridiplantae > Streptophyta > Magnoliopsida > Zingiberales > Zingiberaceae > Boesenbergia > Boesenbergia rotunda. The sequence continues at coordinate 150,791 of JAGFNQ010005478.1, read as the reverse complement.
TAACAGCTTGCTTTTAATGTATGTCGTTGATGCTTCTTCTTTTAAAAAAATATATGGTATTAACAGCACACATCAATATGCATGCCGTTAATAATACTATTAACAGCATGCTTTTAATGTGCGCTGTTAATAACGCACTGCGGAAAAGTATTTTTCTTGTAGTTGACTTAGATTTGTGCGTATTTGGGTTAATGAGCTTGTTTGTATGTGCACGTGGAGGCTGCATAAGGAAGCCTAGCTAGTCTGTTTGACCAAATTTGTGGGGTTGGGTCTAATAGAAACATGGAGGCCCATCCTAACTGTAGTTAGACCTGATTAGGGTGAATGATTAGGCCTGTTTGTAGCCCAGGTGGTCGTGCAGGATTTGTCTTTAAGCTGGTCAAAATAGCTGAATGATCAAGGGACCGAAGTCTATTGGCCGATTGGAATTAGCCAGTCTGTTGGTTAATTAATCGGGCATTGTAGGCAAGTTCACCGATCGACCATCATCTTAGCAACGATGATTGATTGCATACTCTAAGTAAATTAGCCAATCGGTTGTAGGATGTGTAAGATCATTACTCATTTCCCTTTAGTCTAAAGGAACTCGTGCTGCAAGTATTGTGGCCTGTGTTGTGGGTCCTGTACAATCCTATATGTAATACTGAGGTCCGCCAATCGGCTGGTAACCTGGTCTGAGTTACTCGGTTGGATGTTAGCTATGTGATTCCGATTTGACATCCTTTTTTAAAGAGTAACACCAACCTTTGTACAAGTCAGTGTCCTGCCTCTAGTGTGCCTACTATGGAAAATAGATCAAGATATAGGTTTTGACCAAAAAAACATTCGCTCGGGCGACCTGGTCAGCCTAGGTTGTCCGCTCAGGCAATCTAGTCTGCTCAAGTATTTGTGAATGTCCTCTAAATCTTTGTTGTCATGTGTTATCCCGTTAGACCACATCAGTCGTCTGACCTTTGATCTATTCTATATGGATTGGGAGTCCCAAAATTTTTCCATGTGTATATATATACGAAAGAGAGTGCCCTAACTTATATTAAGATATACTTCACTGAAACTAGGGATGGAAACAGCCAGGTGGCCTGTCAAGGGCCTGTGGCCTGGCCTGCCTGGCCTGTTAAAAATTAAAATAATAAACAGGCTCTTTTGAAAGCCTGTTTTTCTTATCAGGCCAGGCCCAGGCTCAATATAAAGCCTATAAAGCCTGACAGGCCGGCCTGGGCCTGTTAAACATGTATTCTATAAATTACCAAATGTCAAAATATAATGTAAATGTAGAGTTTCGATCCTTAGACTCCCGCCCAAGCCAATACTTATCTACACCCACCTAACCAACAGATCACAAATCTTTGATGTTTTTTTATCCAAAATCAGAATATCTGTATCTATCATGTTTTCGAATTAAATTACAGGCTTTGTAAACAGGCCACAGGCCAGGCCAGGCTATAGAACAGGCCAGGCTCAGGCCTAGAATAAAGCCTGTAACAGGCCACAGGCCAGGCTCAGGCCTGTTTGCTATTATACAGACATGGCCTGTTAAGGTGAAAGTCTGGCCTGGCCTGGCCTGTTTCCATCCCTAACTGAAACATTGAGGCAGTAGTCGGACACGACTGCTTTGTTGAATGTATTGACAAAGCGCCACAGGGTATTAGAATAAGCACCTATATGCAATTGTTGAATGTATTGACAAAGCGCCACAGGGTATTAGAATAAGCACCTATATGCAACTGTATTGATAAGAGAATGATAGCTGAAGTAGCTAATGAAACACCAAATTATGGGCTAGGACAACAAAGTCAGGTAAGAACATTTTTGCTTTTAATAAAAGTGAGTTCGGAAATTGGAATGAACTAAGAAATGCAACAAAAGATCAGGCATGCAGAATCAGCATCAAATTGAATGTGTCACAAAAAAAGAAAAGATTGTGGATATAGCTTTTCCTTTCGGATGAGGAGCTGATAGTCTTGTCAATGCTCATTGGTGTGGTGGGATTTTCAGTATGTCTCTTTAAATTTGTCAACGCAGTACTCTTTCAATTTTGTCATGACACACATCTTTTGATCAATGTAACCTGTTAGTTAGAAAAAGTACTCGTCATTCAGATACCCATACCCTGTTGAATTATTGATACTAATTTGGAAGCACTTATTTAAAAAAAAAAATTGAAATTCATCACCCCCGCCCACACCATGACTCCCACATGATTGGAAAAGAGTAAATTAAGAAGCCAAAGTTAGCCATCACATGCGATCCTTATGTTCCCTACTGCAATATAATAAGTTGTCTGGTGATAAAGATGCTGTGTAGTATGCAGCACACTTAGGGAGGAGTTATAAATGTTGCTTGCCTTATGCGATGGTGTATTGTGTTTGATTTGTTTCTTGCAGACATCACATATATGAGGAAGTGAACAAGAAGATTATAAGTCTAATTATCTGCTAAGATATGCAGGGGTTCACTCTGAGTATCATACTAGCAGTATCATAGTTGTCTAATTAAGCTCCCCTTTTATGATAGAAACTACTTTTGCAACCAAGTTGACCGGGTCAGCTCAGTGAATGCTGTTTGAACTGTAATCTAGAAGCAATTCCCAGAGATTTTTCATAGCTCATCGCTTTAATTCTTCATTTGTTTTGGTTTATAGTCTGCCCTGACCAACAATCTTTCAGGAGATTCGATCTAGCTAGTATAAACCTTTTAATTTTTTTAGCAGCGAAAGAGTAGTAATTTAATGAATAAAAAGCACCAGCAGATTACTGCTTAATCATTCACTTGCTTGCTCCCCCGGGCAGCCTCCGTTTCGTGTTCTCTGAGATGATGGGTGCTGTTACCATGATGGTCCAAAACCTTCACAATGCTATCAAATCTTATCTCTACATATTAATTGTTAAAATACGAAAAAAAAAAAATAAAGGGGCTAAAGTGTAAATTTTTGTGGCTTTAGGGTTTTTGGGGGAAAGTTTGAACTTAATGGGGTAAATCACAAAACGAGGTGGCTTTTAAGGGTTATCTCCGCGGCCAATCGGGATCGCGAACCCAAAAGTTTGATCACGACTCTTTTCTTCCTTCGGTGTCTCGGGCGATCGGAGCTTCGGCGAACCATCTCGTGCGGCGATCAGGCGACGCCGAAGGGTAGTTCTCTTGTCCCTTTTGAGTCGGAGCGAGGTCTTCGTTTTCCCCTCATCTCCCTCAAGCACGGATCGAGGTTGCGGGTTTTCTTTTTTCCTTCCATCGCGATCGATCGAGGTAAGGTTTTCTTCCTAAGTCTGGATATGAGTTGTGGAGATATTAGGGTTTATTCGCGTGGTTGTGATGGCAGATCTCTCTTCTTCTCGGTCGAGCGATTCTGTTTCCAGCACGAGTCTTTCAGTAGATCGCGCGACGCTTTGGGGGTCTAAGTTTGATCGTGGATCTAGGGCACGATACCGTCGACTTCTCAGGGATCTGTCTTCGTCTTGGCGATCCTGATCTGCTTGCTGGATTGGGTTTTTGATTTAAGGTAAGTTGTACTCTGATTTTTGTGTTGGAGGAATTGTCGATTTGAATTGGTTTCGTGAATAATTTAGGTTGAGTTTTAGGTCTTTGATCTCGGAATAGATGATTTCTTCCTGTGTCTCTGATTAATCTTGAGATTAGAATGATTCTGGCTAGATCGATTGTTTTGGGGAGTTTCTATTTTGGCTGGGAGTTTGATGGAGCAGGGATCTAGAGCTTATATGTGTTTTCAGTTTTCTGATTAATCTTTGCTGTGTATGGATTATTGTTTCGATTCATATGTTCTTACGGTTCTTTTGCTGTAATCTCGGGAGCATGGTGTGTGGTTGGGTTCTTGCGATTCCTGATGGATCATAGGTTTAATTGTTAGGAATTCATTGATTATGTTCCACTGTGAGTTTTAGGAGTGTATGGGTGGATTTCTGATCATTGCCGTGAGCTAGCTTGGGAAAAGAATGGAAATCTAAAATTTGGATTAAGTGAGATTAGTTCTTAACTGGGGTTAATTTTAATGGAACTTAGGATTAGCCTAATGATGTGTTGGGGATTACCATGAACCACACCTAGGGGGGTTGGTTGGTTAAATCCAGTTTTCAGCTGGGTGTCTAGTCTATTTATTATTCATATAAATAGCTAAGATTGTGTATGTGATACAGGTCGTTGACGTAGCTATCTGGACTTCATTTGCGGCGGATATTATTTCTGACGGGGGTTTTCTTCGTTTACGATCTTCTACATTGGAGGCGAGTACGCTGGACTTATCTTTACTAGATATAGTCATCTGTTATGCATAGCTAGATATGGTAACAGTAGGGTTACCTGATATTTTTATTCCTGTACTTCTATTCCGATATTGGTTATCTACTTAGGTTACTGTTCCATATTTTCTGTATCTGTTAGATTACGGATAGCATACCTTATACCTCGCGCTAGGGTTTAGGCTATGGTGCATCCCGGTTATCTGGATTACTGCATATCATGTAGATGACAGCAGGGATAGATAGTGGATGATGCATGGGATAGTGACATGCATCATTATTGCACGTAGCATAGGGGACGACCTTTGACTCCCTGGAGGTTGAGATGGGTCGTCGTACTTGCTACTCGTGTAGGGGCATATGCAGGCGACCTTTGACTCCCCTAGTGGTTGAGATGGGCCGTCATACCTGCCACTTTACCTGTCGTGTAGTCCCAGTTCCACTCTTCGTTAGTGGATTATAGGCCACGGCGCTCCGACAGGTCCCCTACCTATCCGATGATAGTGAGGGGCAGGGAACGTCACTTTGTCCGATGACAGAGTACGTTCAGGGTCTGAGACCCGGCTCATTCGGTGTCGTGTGAGGCACGACGATGGCCGTTTAAGTGGAGGGAGGACCCGGTCAGAGCCCTACCCACTCGGTTTCGCGTAGAGGCGATAGTAGCCGACTGGCGTCAGGGGTGACCCATGCTGCATCATGAGCATACTGTGCATTGATGCATCTGGTTGTGATTGCTCTACTTGATTGCTGCACTTGGTTGACATGCATACTACGGGGATGGTTCGGCACAGGTAGGTATATTCTCGTCTGCTGGTTTAGATCTGCTTTTATTATTACTGCACTTTCTTCTATAGTTGCTGGTACTTACTGTTATTATATCTCCTTGTGCATACCTGTGTATTCGCTGAGTTCTAGGACTCACACCGTTAGACCTGTTTTTCCTCTATTTCAGGATGATCGACTGGAGTGCCTGTCTGCCTGTCCCTGTGTATGTGTGTCGAGGCGACTTTCGAGGATTTTTCTTGTATTCGTTGTGGGTACATGTTGGTACCCTTCTTATTCATTTTCTATTTCTGTTTCTTCACCTTTTCCGCTGTTGTATTTTCGATATGGTTGTATTTTTGTGTGCCATGGAGGCCTTCGTTTTACTTTGCTTTGTCGTAAGTCGTACCGGTACGCATCTTTTTGTTTGACGACGTCGTTTGTTTTACGCGTTCGGTGCCTTGTTCCAGCTCTATAGGCTTGGGTACAGGCTTACCGCGAGAGTCGATGTGCTAGGGTTTTCGGATTGTCCGCCGGTTCGAGGGAGAAGCAGTCCGGTCGGTATCGGACGAGCGGCTCCTCGGGGCGTGACAATTTATTTGGTATCAGAGCCCAGGTTGCGAGATACCTTGTGGTCTTGTGGGTATTTTCGGATTTTGAGTCGGAGTCGTTTTCTCGATGGACGTGTTTGGGACATGGCAGCGACGGGACACCTCCAGGCGACCAGAGAAGAAATGTAAGACTTGTTAGCGATTATAAGTATAATTGTATTGACGTTGGGTTATATCCGTACAGGTATGCCCCGTCGTATCGAGCTGACTCCGCCCCGTCCACGTGGTGGGCCGCGGCGACCACCCCGTGGGACGATTCAGGAGCCTATGGGAGCTGCGACTGGCGGAGCCGAGGCAGAGTCTTCGGGACGACGACTCGGGGTTGAGCCAGGACATCGAGGACGGACTCCTCCACTTCAGGGACCTCCATCACCGAGAGTCCCTCCACCATTTCTATCGGCAGTTCCGGTTATACCCCCGGTGGTACCCGTCGTGGCATCACCAGCCGTACCCGCGTCAGTACCACCAGTTGAGCAGTCGGCGCCACAGCCACTACAGTTGGTACTCCAGACTCTGCAGCAGCTGATACAGACGCTGCAGCCGATACTGACTCCTGCTCAGCCGATGCCCCCTCCTGCTCCACCAGCGTCTCAGCCGGTTCAGCCCGCACCCCTGGAGGGGCAGACATCGGGCCCATCCAGTCAGCCAGAGCAGTCAGTACCCCCGGCGGTGCAGCCACCAGTGACATCAGAGGTACCGCATGTGATACCGACGGCCCCTGTGGGCCATGCCATGGACCGATCACGGATTCCAGCGTTGGCTGCGTCCGTGAAGGGCCGGTTCACCCTGTTTCACGGGGGACTGACCCGACCGTGGCCAGATCATGGCTCAGCACTGTGGAGGATACCTTCCAGTACATGACCTGCTCCGATTGGGAGAAGGTCGGGTTGGCCGCCTATCATATGAGAGACCAGGCGTCGACATGGTGGACGGCCCAGCAGACGATTTTCCGCGATCGACCTGTCACGTGGGTTCTGTTCAGAGAGGCCTTTGAGCAGAAGTATTTCCCCGTCGCATTCCAGATGACACGTCGACAGGAGTTTCTGAGTCTCCAGCAGGGAGATCGGACAGTATTAGAGTATGATGCCGAGTTTAACCGCTTGGCGGAGTATTGTCCTCTGGTGGTCGCGGACGATAGAGAGCGGAGGATGCACTTTACTCGAGGGCTGGCCTCGAACATCCAGCTTCAGATGGCTACATGCGACATTACATCATACCGAGAGGCGCTGGAGCGAGCCCTCATTATCGAGTCTACCCGACATAGATTATTTGGAGATAAGAAAAAGGATAAGCAGCCAGTTTCTGATGTAGCACAGCCTCAGCCTCAGACACAGCAGACCTCGCGGAAGCGGGGTAGGCAGAGCCAGACAGGACAGGGTACTTCTGGGGCTTCATCTAGACCCCAGAAGACAGGGCGTACCACGACCGACTCTTCTCAGTCTTCTCGGCATGATCAGAAGACCCAGGTTAGACGCCATTGTACTCAGTGTGGCTCCAGGCAGCATGAGCGGTCCCAGTGTACCCTGGAGCAGGCGGTTTGCTACTACTGTCAGCAGCCTGGACATATGAGTCGCGATTGTGCCCGGAAGGCACAGGACACAGCTGCGGGAGTCACCTCTCAGGGTTCTCAGGGAGGGCACACTGGCTCTACTCGAGCTCAGCACGGAGGACGGGGTCCACGGACTTCTTCTCGGACCCAGCCGGCCGCTCCTCCACCCGTCCATGTATACTGTATGTTCGGGCAGGGTTCCGAGCACACTCATCCACCGACAGTACCTCAGCATTCTGTTGTGGAGCCTCAGCAGCCGTACTATACCAGGTATCCGCTTCCGGTTTATCAGCAGCCTCAGATTTCTGGAGCGCCACTACCTCAGCTACCTCCCGTGCCTCCTATACAGGCACTACCTCCACCGCCGTCGGAGACGGGCCGGGTTTATGCGGTGACCCGGGATGAGGCCCATCGAGCAGACGGATCTGTCTTCCGAGGTACAGTCTCGCTTTATGCATTTATCGCAGACTTGCTCATAGATACTGGTAGTTCATTTTTATTTATATCACGAGCATTCCTGAGCAAGATCTGCAGGTTAGCGACCCTTAGACCACATCAGTTATCTGTGACCCTGCCTTCAGGAGATGTTCTGGAGGTAACTCAGGAGGTCAGAGGGTGTCCCTTGGATTTCGGAAGGGTCACTCTCACCGTGGACCTGTCCGTGTTAGATATGATTGAGTTCGACGTCATTTTGGGCATGGACTGGCTCACGGCATCGCATGCCACCGTGGATTGCCATTCGAGGGTGGTCACATTTCGACCTCCAGACCAACCCTCGTGGGAGTTCCTTGGCATCCGGGATGACGGCATAGCGATTATTTCTGCACTTCAGGCGCAGAGACTCATTGCGCACGGTTGTCAGGGATTTCTGGTATCATTGATCAGCTCCTCAGACAGCAGTGCTCCTCAGATCTCCGATGTGCCAGTAGTCAGAGAGTTTCCGGATGTTTTCCCAGAGGAGTTGCCGGGTTTACCTCCCCCGAGGGAGGTTGAGTTTGCCATCGAATTGATACCGGGGACTGCGCCGGCATCGAAGGCCCCATACAGGATGGCACCGCGCGAGTTGGACGAGCTGAAGGTCCAACTCCAGGAGTTGCTCGATCGTGGATTTATCCGGCCGAGCGTTTCTCCGTGGGGTTCTCCAGTCCTTTTTGTGAAGAAAAAAGACGGTTCTATGCGCTTATGTATTGACTACCGGCAGCTGAACTCAGTTACAGTCAGGAACAAGTATCCCCTGCCGCGTATTGATGATTTGTTTGACCAGCTGAGGGGTACTTCTGTGTACTCCAAGATAGACTTGCGCTCTGGATATCATCAGCTGAGAGTCAGAGATTCAGATATCCAGAAGACGGCTTTCCGTACTCGGTATGGGCACTATGAGTTTTTGGTGATGCCGTTTGGGCTCACCAATGCCCCCGCTGTGTTCATGGATCTCATGAACAGGGTATTCCTTCCGTATTTGGACCAGTTCGTCATCGTGTTCATTGATGATATCTTGGTGTATTCTCGGTCCGAGGAGGAGCACACTCGCCATCTTCGCACCATTTTGGGGGTTCTCCGGAAGGAGAAGCTCTATGCGAAGTATAGCAAGTGTGCATTCTGGTTATCTTCTGTGGGTTTTCTTGGTCACGTTGTATCCAGTGGAGGCATCTCAGTGGACCCCCAGAAGATTGAGGCTGTCATCAGTTGGGAACAGCCTAAGTCAGTCCATGAGGTCCGCAGTTTCCTGGGATTGGCTGGCTATTACCGACGATTTGTCGAGGGTTTCTCTACCATCGCATCACCACTTACACGCCTGACTAGGAAGGGCGTGAAGTTTGTATGGACTGAGGCCTGCGAGACCAGCTTCCAGGAGCTGAAGCAGCGACTTGTATCTGCGCCAGTTCTGGTACTGCCTTCTGGAGAGGATGGGTTCACGCTGTATACTGATGCGTCTCTTCTCGGACTGGGTGCAGTACTCATGCAGCATGGACGGGTAGTTGCTTATGCTTCTCGACAGCTGAAGGAGCATGAGAGGAACTACCCCGTTCATGACTTGGAGTTAGCCGCTATTATTTTCGCGCTGAAGATCTGGAGACATCATCTTTACGGGATTACCTTCGAGATCTTCACAGACCACCAGAGCCTTCAGTATCTGTTCACTCAGCGAGAGCTGAACCTCCGACAGAGGAGGTGGATGGAGTTCTTGAAGGACTATGATTGTACCATTGGCTATCATCCTGGGAAAGCCAATGTAGTAGCTGATGCACTGAGTAGGAAGACCAGAGCGGTCTTAGCCTGTCAGCGGGTGATTGTCACTGAGTTGATCCAGAGGTTTTCAGAGTTGGGATTAGAGGAGCGGACTCAGACAGAGAGGGGTTTGCTGGTGACTATGGTTGCGCAGTCTGCTATTAGGTCCAGGATCAGAGAGGCACAGGCCAGTGACCATCATCTGCAGTCTCTGGGCAGTCGCATTTCCACCGGGCAGCCGTCTGACTTTACGCGGGACGATGAGGGCATTCTGTTTTTCCGAGGGAGACTATGTGTGCCAGAGTCGCACCCAGTCATGGAGGAGTTGTTACAGGAGGCTCATCGTTCGCGGTTCGCTATACACCCAGGCGGGACTCGGATGTATCGTGATTTGAGGCGTTCCTATTGGTGGAACAACATGAAGAGAGACATTGCGAGTTTTGTTGCTAGATGTCTCGTCTGCCAGCAGGTTAAGGCAGAGCACCAGAGACCTGCTGGGTTACTTCAGAGGATTCCCATTCCCGAGTGGAAATGGGAACATATTACGATGGATTTTGTGGTGGGACTGCCCAGGACTAGGAGAGGTCACGACGCGATTTGGGTGATCGTTGATCGATTAACCAAATCGGCGCATTTCTTAGCGATGCGGAGGACGGATTCGCTTGACAGATTAGCTGAGTTGTACTGCCGCGATATCGTCAGACTGCATGGAGTACCCCTGAGCATCATATCAGATAGAGATCCTCGTTTCACATCCCGATTCTGGCAGAGTCTGCAGAGAGCCATGGGGACAGATCTTCGGTTCAGTACGGCATTTCACCCACAGACAGATGGTCAGTCAGAGCGTACGATTCAGACATTGGAGGACCTGCTGAGATCATGTGTTTTGGATTTCGGAGGCAGCTGGGAGGATCATTTACACTTGGTGGAGTTCGCCTACAACAACAGCTATCATTCGGCGATTCAGATGGCGCCGTATGAGGCGTTGTATGGTAGGCCATGTCGGACACCCACCCTCTGGGAGGAGGTTGGGGAGGCCCAGCTGCTAGGACCAGAGAGAGCTCAGCAGGAGGCAGAGCTTGTACGCACTATCAGACGGAGGATGTCAGAGGCACAGGACCGCCAGAAGAGTTACGCTGATCAGCGATGGAGACCTCTGGAGTTCTCGGCAGGCGATCATGTTTTTCTTCGTGTTTCACCCACGAAAGGGGTGAAGAGATTTGGACTTAGAGGTAAGCTAGCTCCGCGGTACATTGGACCTTTCCAGATTCTTGAGAGGATCGGAGCCGTAGCTTACCGTCTGGCACTTCCTCCTTCCCTGGCCGGTGTGCATGATGTGTTCCACGTCTCCATGCTGAGGAGGTATGTGGCCCACCCCACACACATTCTATCTGAGGTACCGGGTTCGCTGCAGCCAGATGCTACCTACGAGGAGGTTCCTGTACGGATCTTGGAGTACGGGGAGCGTCGATTGCGGAACAAGGTAATCCGACTGGTTAAGGTCGGATGGCAGCACCATTCGGATGCTGAGGCGACCTGGGAGCTCGAGGATACCATTCGAGCTCGGTACCCCCACTTGTTTGCTTGAGGTACGTGTGTCATTTCGTTCAGTATTTATACTGCATGTCTTTTGTTCAGTATTTTGTACTGTATGATCGGACCTGACATATCTAGATAGCGGAATTTGGGGACCAAATTTTTGTTAGTGGGGGAGAATGTTAAATTTCTAAAAAAATAATAATAATAATAATAATAAAGGGGCTAAAGTGTAAATTTTTGTGGCTTTAGGGTTTTTGGGGGAAAGTTTGAACTTAATGGGGTAAATCACAAAACGAGGTGGCTTTTAAGGGTTATCTCCGGGGCCAATCGGGATCGCGAACCCAAAAGTTTGATCACGACTCTTTTCTTCCTTCGGTGTCTCGGGCGATCGGAGCTTCGGCGAACCATCTCGTGCGGCGATCAGGCGACGCCGAAGGGTAGTTCTCTTTTCCCTTTTGAGTCGGAGCGAGGTCTTCGTTTTCCCCTCATCTCCCTCAAGCACGGATCGAGGTTGCGGGTTTTCTTTCTTTTTCCTTCCATCGCGATCGATCGAGGTAAGGTTTTCTTCCTAAGTCTGGATATGAGTTGTGGAGATATTAGGGTTTATTCGCGTGGTTGTGATGGCAGATCTCTCTTCTTCTCGGTCGAGCGATTCTGTTTCCAGCACGATTCTTTCAGTAGATCGCGCGACGCTTTGGGGGTCTAAGTTTGATCTTGGATCTAGGGCACGATACCGTCGACTTCTCAGGGATCTGTCTTCGTCTTGGCGATCCTGATCTGCTCGCTGGATTGGGTTTTTGATTTAAGGTAAGTTGTACTCTGATTTTTGTGTTGGATGAATTGTCGATTTGAATTGGTTTCGTGAATAATTTAGGTTGAGTTTTAGGTCTTTGATCCCGGAATAGATGATTTCTTCCTGTGTCTCTGATTAATCTTGAGATTAGAATGATTCTTGCTAGATCGATTGTTTTGGGGAGTTTCTATTTTGGCTGGGAGTTTGATGGAGCAGGGATCTAGAGTTTATATGTGTTTTCAGTTTTCTGATTAATCTTTGCTGTGTATGGATTATTGTTTCGATTCATATGTTCTTACGGTTCTTTTGCTGTAATCTCGGGAGCATGGTGTGTGGTTGTGTTCTTGCGATTCCTGATGGATCATAGGTTTAATTGTTAGGAATTCATTGATTATGTTCCACTGTGAGTTTTAGGAGTGTATGGGTGGATTTTCTGATCATTGCCGTGAGCTAGCTTGGGAAAAGAATTGAAATCTAAAATTTGGATTAAGTGAGATTAGTTCTTAACTAGGGTTAATTTTAATGGAACTTAGGGTTAGCCTAATGATGTGTTGGGGATTACCATGAACCACACCTATGGGGGGTGGTTGGTTAAATCCAGTTTTCAGCTGGGTGTCTAGTCTATTTATTATTCATATAAATAGCTAAGATTGTGTTGTGATACAGGTCGTTGACGTAGCTATCTGGATTTCATTTGCGGCGGATATTATTTCTGACGGGGTTTTCTTCGTTTACGATCTTCTACATTGGAGGCGAGTACGCTGGACTTATCTTTACTAGATATAGTCATCTGTTATGCATAGCTAGATATGGTAACAGTAGGGTTACCTGATAGTCTATTCCTGTACTTCTACTCCGATATTTGTTATCTGCTTAGGTTACTGTTCCATATTTCTGTATCTGTTAGATTTACAGATAGCATACCTTATACCTCGCGCTAGGGTTTAGGCTATGGTGCATCCCGGTTATCTGATTACTGCATATCATGTAGATGACAGCAGGGATAGATAGTGGATGATGCATGGGATAGTGACATGCATCATTATGCACGTAGCATAGGGGACGACCTTTGACTCCCTGGAGGTTGAGATGGGTCGTCGTACTTGCTACTCGTGTAGGGGCATATGCAGGCGACCTTTGACTCCCCTAGTGGTTGAGATGGGCCGTCATACCTGCCACTTTACCTGTCGTGTAGTCCCAGTTCCACTCTTCGTTAGTGGATTATAGGCCACGGCGCTCCGACAGGTCCCCTACCTATCCGATGATAGTGAGGGGCAGGGAACGTCACTTTGTCCGATGACAGAGTACGTTCAGGGTCTGAGACCCGGCTCATTCGGTGTCGTGTGAGGCACGACGATGGCCGTTTAAGTGGAGGGAGGACCCGGTCAGAGCCCTACCCACTCGGTTTCGCGTAGAGGCGATAGTAGCCGACTGGCGTCAGGGGTGACCCATGCTGCATCATGAGCATACTGTGCATTGATGCATCTGGTTGTGATTGCTCTACTTGATTGCTGCACTTGGTTGACATGCATACTACGGGGATGGTTCGGCACAGGTAGGTATACTTCTCGTCTGCTGGTTTAGATCTGCTTTTATTATTACTGCACTTTCTTCTATAGTTGCTGGTACTTACTGTTATTATATCTCCTTGTGCATACCTGTGTATTCGCTGAGTTCTAGGACTCACACCGTTAGACCTGTTTTTCCTCTATTTCAGGATGATCGACTGGAGTGCCTGTCTGCCTGTCCCTGTGTATGTGTGTCGAGGCGACTTTCGAGGATTTGTTTTGTATTCGTTGTGGGTACATGTTGGTACCCTTCTTATTCATTTTCTATTTCTGTTTCTTCACCTTTTTCGCTGTTGTATTTTCGATATGGTTGTATTTTTGTGTGCCATGGAGGCCTTCGTTTTACTTTGCTTGTCGTAAGTCGTACCGGTACGCATCTTTTTGTTTGACGACGTCGTTTGTTTTACGCGTTCGGTGCCTTGTTCCAGCTCTATAGGCTTGGGTACAGGCTTACCGCGAGAGTCGATGTGCTAGGGTTTTCGGATTGTCCGCCGGTTCGAGGGGGAGCAGTCCGGTCGGTATCGGACGAGCGGCTCCTCGGGGCGTGACATTAATGCTATCGTTTTCATTTCAACACTGTTTCTAGTCAAAACTTCAACTAGTAGATGCTCGATATGGACCTGCAATAGAAGAAGTACTTCAGAATCACATATGAACAGCATAAACTCGATCCAAACACCCACACTCTGATCAAACCCAACAGTACTCTAGATAACGACATAAATTAACCAGCAAAGTTTCAAGTCCTACTACTCCACATCTCCTTCCAGTTCACAACTTGAATTCACTTGATCTACATACGTGACAGCTCAATCTTCAGTAGATAAAGCTCAACGGTGGGTGCTCTTCGTCTCACCGCTGTACAACCTGCAGCAAGGAAACAGGCATGCAGATCATGACTTAGGAAAGCTATAATTAGCTAGGAATTGAAGGGGGCCGGGACACAGAGATACTAATTATACCAGTCGTAGACAGTGGGTGAGTTGGGCTCAGGCTTGTCGAAATAGTGAGCTCCGAGAGTCTTTGTGGCGAGGTTACTGCCGGGGTTGAAGACGCTCCTCCACACGTTGCCCTGCCGCTGGTGGGGGAGTAGCTGGAGGCCGATGGCGTCACCGGAGTGGTCGGCGTCTGCGGCAGAGATATCGACCGCTGGAACTTGCCTGCACCGTCGCTGCTGCTCTCCCCTTATGTAAGCAAAACAAAGGCAAGTGCATGTTCTAATTAAAACTGTCCCTGATCTAGCAAGTAACAGAGATTCAAGTTTCAATTTCACGAGGAGATGCAGATGAAGTAGTGAGAGTGAGACCTTTGATGGACAAAGGCTTTGGAGACACCTTCCTCAGCTTGCCTAGGCCCCTCTCAGGCTGAGGTCCGGCGAGGACCTCGTCCCACTTCTTATCAAGGAGACCATTTCGCTTAATGGCGGCCAACCCCAAAACTTTTAACTACGGAGCTAATCAAAGGCACGGTGCCGATTTATAGTGCGGATATCTACATTAGTCGACATAATCACCGTTCGGTAACTTCACCTTTCGCATTTATACTTGTATTAAATACGTTGAAAACGATTTGATGATAATGTCCATTCAGTAATAAATACACTGATAAGAAATGGCAGGTTGTGTTATTAAATCTCGGTTATTATACGTTAAATTTATGGAATTCATAAGAATAGAATCCTAAAAAAATATAAGAAATTATTTTAATAGCTAATTTTAGTTTACTGATTTACAGATCCCTAATGTTTTAGGGCTTGGGGACTGTTAGGATGTCAGATTTCTCATTTTTACTTAATTTTTGACAATGTAAATCCTTGGAATGATTTTCTTTGATAACATCTCTATATGCTCTTTGATGTAGCATAATCATAGGGCCCCCACGTAGATTTGATTATGATTATGGGGCCGACCCTTAACCTTAATTTTTTAAGAAAATTATAATTCAGGATTCGGAATCGTCAATTCATAGTTCGTTTACGGTTCACCACGGTTAATAAATATTATATTAAAAAAATTAAAAGTATAAATTTATTAAAAAAATAAAAAATGAGGGTTTGTATTTATTATGTTGCCTAGATATCTTAGGATACAGAAAAACAAAGCCTACACAGTGGCATTATTTAAGTTGCCTAGTTCTCATATATTTTTATTTTTTTTACCTTATGAAGTGACGTTAATCATTTTCATTTTCCGTTCCCATAGTATTTGTTCCTTCTTCTGTATCAAATTCTTAGATTCGACATATGCAAGTTGTATTCCTTGAATTTTTTTCGACTTTGGTCCAATTGTTGAATAATGTTTGGGCTTCCAACGAGTCGGGCTGTAGCGACTCGGCCCCTCTAGTCTCATTTGGCGACCCTCCAGGTCCATTTGGTGACTTTCTAGGCCGTGCCAGATTCAAAGAACTTTAGTACTTGTCCTGGAGGTCTAGGGTTCGAATCTGGGGAAGATAAAAACTCATTGCCAGGGGTGGAAAGGCCGATAGCGGCACGGCCTAGAGAGTCGCTAAATGGGACATAGAGGGTCGCCAAATGTGACTAGAGGGGCCGGGTCGCTACATAAAAAGATGCCTTTTTATGTAGCGCCCCCGGCTTCTCTGGTCTCCGCAGGCAACCCTCTAGGTTGGCGACCTACGGTCTTCACACTCCTGGCAGTGATTTTTTTGCCTTTCCCAGATTCGAATTCTAGACCTCCAGGACAAGTACTAAAGTTCCTTGAATCTGGTAGTCAAGTGAGCGCGCGACTCACTTGCTTGACTACCAGATTCAAGGAACTTTAGTACTTGTCCTGGAAGTCTAGAATTCGAATCTGGAAAAGGTAAAAAAATCACTGTCAGGAGTGTGAAGACCGTAGGGCACGACCTACGGTCTTACAACGAAAAACTAAACTTACAATGAAATCATCATACATGCGAGTAAGGACAAAAGAAATCCAATCATCTCTTGTAAGACCGTAGCCACTTGGTGGTTCATCCAACTCTTCGAGTTTGTCAAGCTTGTTCGAAATGAATGTCTGAGTGAGATGGGGTTTAAACTGACGCCACTTATTACTTGCTGAATTCAAACATCCCTTCTTCAACTTGGGGGAACATCATATGTCAACTATAAAACATAAAATTGGAAATACAGTAAAAAATATCACATAACATAAAATATATTGTAACGATATGAATAGTAACATTTGAACAAACACACTAACTTACTTACATTAACTGATTCCCATATCAATTCTTTAACTTCATTAGGAATTTTCTTTCACGTCTTGTAAGTTATCTTGACATTTTCTCGAGCAAGCAAGTCAATGTAACTTTGCATTTCAACAGCAGCATCTCCCACTGGTTGTCCGAGTTTATTGAATCTTACCTCCTTTCGAACTCCTTGAATCCTTTGTCTAGTAAGCTTATCCAGATGGATACGACCTTTAGATGTTCTTGTTGTTTGAGTGTCGGTAGATTCTAGCATATTTCCTTCCAAACTTTTATTAGTGAATGTAGATGTAATTTTTTCTTTGCCCTTCTCAATTATTGCAAGCTGTCATTAGCAATAGGCATTGATTTGATTTCATTTAGCTCGGATCTTATATTGGACGGGGGTTCTCGTCGCACGGACTTCTTTGTATCGAGCCGGATACCCTTGACTTATCTTTATTAGATATAGTCACCTGTTATATATAGTTAAATATGATAGCAGTAGGGATACCTGTTAGTTTTGTTTCTGTACCTTTATTTCGATACTTGTTATCTGCTGAGGTTTACTGTTTACTCTTCCATGTTACTGTGTGTATTGGATCTTCATACGTCATATCTTATACCTCGCGCTAGGATTTAGGCTATGATGCATATCGATTACCTGAACTACTACACATCATATAGTTGACAGCTCAATTTTTTACGATTTATACTGAATTTTTACTCTTTTATACTAATAAAAAAAATAACATACAAAACTATCTTATCAATTCTATCAGAGAGTGCATGTAAAAAAAATTTCGATTGAAGAGTGCATGCAAAGGCAAATTTAATATTAGAGATTTTTTTTAAATTTTTCCTTCATTTAAGGTAGAGCAGGTTACACGACAGTGCATTTTGAAATATCAAAGAAATACATGTTCATGCTTCATGCTGGATGTATGACTTTTCTTTCTGAGAATGGACGAGACCTTCTGTTCCAGATAATTTCTATCCCATCTGTCCTATTTCGTCGATGATAATCGTCGATCATTAATAATTTTTTATCGTCGTCCCAAATAAGACGATATCCTCATAGAACGATAAATCAATCAAAATCGTAATATTACAATCTCGTCAAATTCAACTATGAATACTTCGACATTATACTTATGACGATATTCGACGAATTCATCGTACCTTCCAAACTATAATTTTATTTGAAAAGATCGTCGGTCATCGCCGACGAATGAGACAGCGGAACAGCGGTCGGATCCGGGACGGATGATCCGGACCCTGTATTCTCCGATTATTCTAATAAAACGGTCATAAAATTGGACAGGTTGACCGGTCACTTCTCCGGATGACCCGCTGCAGTTGCCATCTCCTCTGCCACCTTCGTCAGATTAACACGCGACGACCCACCTTCTCCCGTCGCCCTCCTGATCGCCGCGCTCACTTCCGCCATTTTCGCCCTCGCCCTTTTACCGTCCTCGTCCTCCCCCATCAAACACCGCAGCCCTCTCTCCAGCTCTTCCGCCGCCACGAAGTTTCCGTCCCCCCTCTCCACCTTCATCGGCACGGCCACGGCCAGCTCTTTCACCAACACGAGCGCGTTCATGTGCTGCTCCGCGTACTGCGGCCACGGGAGCACCGTCACGCCGTACCACATGCTCTCGACGCACGAGTTCCATCCGCAGTGCGACACGAATCCGCCCACCGCCGGGTGCGCCAGCACCGCCTTCTGCGATACCCACCCCGGCCACACCATCCCCTTGTCCCGCGTCCGCTCCTCGAATCCCTCCGGAAGAAGCTCCGAGATCGACGACGAGTTCCTGAGGCTCCACAGAAAACGCTGCCCGCTGCGCTCCAGCCCGACCGCGGCCTCCCTCGCCAGCCGCACGTCCAGGCCCTGCACGCTGCCAAAGCAGAGGAACACCACCGAAGCCGGCGGCTGATCATCCAACCATCGCAAGCACTCGTCTTTCACCTTCTCACCCGCTTCTTCGCCGTACCCCGCGATGATCGGTCCGACCGGGTGCACCGGCGGCGTGACGGCGCCGCCAGGAAGACAGAGCCCTGCCCGAATAGCCGCCAGAGGAGCCACTTCGAGCTCCTCGACCGTGTTCACCAGAATCCCTCTCGCCTCATGGTACCGCCGGGCGTTGTCGATGAAGCAAGAGTATCCCCTACCCTTCTTGTCCATGAGCGGCGTCGGCATGCACTGCGGCGAGATGGGGAAGACTCCAGGAACCACCACGTCCTGCACCATCTCCCCGAACTCGACGCCAGGGAACTTCTCATCGAGCGCAGGGAGGTGAAGGAAGAGCGCGAGCAAGGCGGCTGTGGAGGCGAAGTAGATGTAAGGAGCAACATTGAGGTCCTGGGCAACGTCAATGAGGGGCGTGCCGAAGAGGTCGAAGACGAGCGCAGTGACCGGAAGAGAGGAAAGGAGGTCAGAGATGGCCGCGCGGACGGCGGCGCAGCTGTCGGCGTAGAAGGAGGTGATGTCAGGGGGACCTCGGAGGGGTCGGGGTTCGCTCGGCGGGATGTCGTGGAATGTGAGATCGAGTCCGGAGGAGGCGAGAGAGCGAATGAAGGAGCGGGCAGATTCCGGCGGCGGGTTGATTAGGAGGATTGTGACGGAGAAGCGGCTGCCGGAGGGGGTAAGCAGGAGGCGTTTGGCGGCCTCGAGCATGGGCTCGAAGTGGCTCACTCCCCAGCACGGCGCGAACACGATCCCGATTTTGGCCATTGGTGGCGCTTCAAAGCTCCGAACTGATTGATTTCTCTGCTAGCTGCAGTAGTGGAGAGCGCCCGGAGCTTGCTCGACCATATATAATTCATCCAAAAGGCGAATCGCGGCCAGCTCGTCTCAGGATCAACATAGAAGAGATAAATCACGATTATGATTGGTATAGTGAGGCGTCTAGGGTCGAGAGAATTAATGTCAGTAGATCAGGATTTTATTCTCATGTGTAACTGACGATCCTCGAACCTGTGACACCGATCAAATCGATCAGGCGCTTTACTATCCAAATCAGAGCTTGTGGAGGACGAAATTAATGTTAATTGTCTCTTCTCCATCCGATTCTGGTCATCATTATTTTTATTTTTCTTATTTTGCAAGTCAAGAAAGTCTCCGTATGACAAAATTAAATGCGAACCTATCAGAAAATAGTCGTGAGGACGAAATTAATGTAATGCGTCACTCATGATGAAAGCACGACAATCTTCGCCGGATAAACGTGAAGGAAAATGTTTCGCACATAGAAAATAAATATGCCAGTAAAATTTTTGATCGTCGATCGATGATATATCCGATATTCAATTATCGATCAGACATCATCGACGGATTTCGATCATCATCCCTAATTAAACTATATTTTGGTAGAATGATGAATCCATCGGGATCGCCGATAACGGTGAATCCGTCGGAATTGACGGTGAATGATACAAGATCGCAATTGCAGTGATCCCCGACGGATTCACCGTGTCCCCTAGGGTATAATTTGGTTCGGGACAGCGATCGGAGGCAGCTGACGATGTCCGATCGACGATCAAACGTCAAACGTATTACCGATTGATGATCAAAATTTTTACTGAGATATTCACTTTCACTGAACGTATCATTGTTCAAACGTGAGATTCTTAAAATGGGATGATAGATAATATAAGAGTATTATCATCTTAAAATTAATATTTGAATTAATAATTTTTATGATTTATTTTGTTTATTTATTTTGAGATGGATTATGAAGATATTAGGATAATAAATCGGCCACCAAAGATGGAAGACGGATAGCCCATTGGATGTCCTTCTCGAGTTATTCCACATCTAGAAGAAATGAATTGGTCAATAGTTAGGTCAGACTTTGCTGCATGCTGTGTAGGATATTAGCATACAACAATTGTAAGCAATTAAATTATGACATCAATTAAGACACTGAATTAAAGGCTACTCGGGCAGGTGCCAGTGACGACATGGAACCAAATTAGGCCGCGTCGCACAGCTAATGGATGATAGGTCGGTCATTCGTTCATTTTTAATGTTTTCATAAATTTATTTTAAAATTAATATAAAAAAAATAAATAATAAAAATGATTAATTTGAATATTATAATTAAGATGTGGGAGGATAGATATATTAATTTTATCAAATTTTTATCCTCGATCTCAAAATAAAAATACTCACACATTAACCCTTCGATTCATCCCATGGGACTAACAAAATTACGGACTCCCACAGCGAGAAGCCACAAGCGGGGGAGGCAAAGTAGAAATAGAAACCTCTTTTTAATCAAACCATCAAGAAAATTTTTCGAAATATTCAATCACGTAGGAAAATTTAAAAATATCAAATCTTATATTTTTTCCGGATTAATGTCCCACTCATACGGTAGCAAACCATTTTTTCTAAACAAATGATGATTTTATATTAAAAAAATCATCACTTTCAATATATTATATCAAATTAATATTTGAAGGTATTTATAAAATCAGAAGAATTAGACGAATATATAGAAATTAATTTCGTATCATTCAGAGGTCTCTAGAATCAAATCAGCGGATGGACTTAGGAAGTGTTTGGGAGAGCTTTTACTTCTTGAAAAGTGATTCTTGTAGTGATTATCTTGAAGTTAGTAAGAAGCTAAAGCATGCAGTGTTTGGAAATAGAAGTCAAAAGCTGATACAAGGTAAAGTTTGAGTGTTTGGTGAATAATCACTTTTAAGTTTAATTTTTAATTAAATGACAATAATATCCTTAAACTATCAAAATTAAAATTTTTTAATTATCTAAATATAATTTTGATACATGATCTATAATGTTTTATATATTTAATATTATATTTTAAATATTATATCAAAATTATTTTTTTAATAATATATATATTTAAAAAATATATAAAGTTAATAAAAATATAAAAAATAATAAAATAATAAAATTTATATAAATTTATACAAATATGTATAAATTTTTTTGAAAATATAAATTATATGAAAATATAAGATTTTATTTAAAAATGTGATGATAATTATGTAAAATAATAAATTTATTAAGGGTATAAATGTCAACTTTTAATTCTACATCATAAGCAAAAAAGCAGAAGCAGAAAAAAACATCAAATTGTTGCTTCTAGCTTTTGAGTAAAAGTTGCAGAAGTTAAAGCAGAATCTGGCATTCCCAAACACTCAAAAGCACTTTTGCATGGCTAAAAGCTAAAAAACAGTAAGCAGAAGCTCTCCCAAACACTCCCTTAGAGATCTTGAAATAATGCGAAACTAGTTCCTATGTATTTCTCTAGTTTTCTTGATTCTATAAATATTCTCAAATATTAATTGGATATAATATATTGAGAGCGACGATTTTTTGAACATGAATGTGTTCGAAAAATCTAATTTGTGTTCAAAAAATCACTATTCTCATTATATTGGATCAAATCAACATTTAAGGATATTAATATAATTATGAGAACTAAACAAATACACAGAAACTAATTTTATATCATTTCTAGCTCTCTAGGTTTATCAATCAATTTTGGCCAAATGAACTTAGACAAAAAAATCACTATCCAAAATCGGCTGATGAACTTAGACAACTTAGAATGACATGAAACTAGTTCCTATATATTCTTGTTTGACATGAAACTAGTTTTATGTCATTTCAAGGTCTCTAAGTTAATGTCTGACGATGTCTTAGATTTGTTTTCTGTTCAAGAACTTGTGTTTCTTATTTGACTTAATGATTAGTATTGCGTACCATGTACTTGTTATGATGTTGTACCCTGAGGGCTATTGTGATATTTCTTTAGTGGTAAGACATGTCGACGCACATTTGATGTAGTTCTTATTGTCTTTTCTTTTACTATATTCCAGCCATGTTGGCTGAGATATGTGTGTCGTGTGGCCATTGTATATTAGTTTTATATTGTTTGTCGTTCAGGGGAGGCGCGGTCTGATTTTTATCGGACGAGCGACTTCTCAGGGCGTGACAATTTATTTGGTATTAAAGTTCGATTTACCATTCTTTTCGGATGTTTATAGAGCCGTTTCTCGATGTAGCCGTGTTCCGTACTTGGCGACGACGGGACATCTCCAGGCGACAACAAGTAATTGGTAAGCTTGTAGTAGCTATGTATATACTCATTAGTAATAGCCTGTCGTATCTTAACAAGTATAACTCGTGTATAGAGCTAACCTTGCCTCATAGACGTGGTCCGGGATGACCACGTAAGGTGACACGGGAGTCTGTCAAGGATACTGTTAGTTGGGAGGCGGAGTCTCCGGTGAGACGGCCTTGGGTAGTGCCCCACTGCCGAGGACAAATTTCTCAGGATATTCTAGGTAGCCAAGAACCCCAGTCACCGAGGGTTTATTGGGGCAATCGACCCTGATATGATCTGGAGGATCATGAGTTTTGATGTGTGTGTCAATATGGCTAAGTTAGGGTTTATTGTTGAACTAATATGTGTACATGAGTGTGCAGGTGTACAGGTACACGTGGACTTGGTTGATGTCTTCAGGTGAAGGGTGGCATGGAGGCAAGCTGGAGGCTTGTGTGCGCACCCGAGGGACCGTGGATAGCAGGGACGATGAGCCGAGGCGTGTGGACTTCGAGGCGTACGTGAAGGATGACGTGGAGGCAAGCTGGAGGCTTGTGTGCATCCGAGGGACAAGGGCCGAAGATGATGAGGACTTGAAGACAACAGTCGAGGATGCTGGTGAAGAGTCGACCAGGTTGTGAGGGTCCGAGTGTGAGTCGTTGTACTCAGGGACTAAGCCGGGAGGGTTTGAGTGCGAAGAGAATTGTACTCGGGGAGTGTAACCCTAGACTTAGGATCGAACTAGTCGACTGCCCTGGGAGTAGTTGACTGGGCCAGTCGACTACCCCAGAGGCAGTCGACTGGTGTCGACTGGAATAGCTGCTGGATTCGATCATTGTACTGTAACGGTCGAATCTGAGTGGGATCAGTCGACTGCCCCAGGGGCAGTTGACTGGTAGCGGCTGTTTTAGACTCGAGCTCTATTTAAAGGAGATCGTTTAAGGCTACTATTTTTTGGCGAAACTTGCTTGGAAAAAGCTTGTTAGTAGCCACTTTGTGCTCAAGTGTTCTCAGGTGTTGTGGTGAGGTTTCTCCACCCACAAGGAGCTATGAGATCTAGCCAGAAGTGCTCCGGGGAATCATCCACCGACGGATTAGGGATCGCCCATCTTACGGGCAGCCGTGGAGTAGGAGTTTATCTTCGAACCACGTAAATCATGAGTGTCTTCTTGGTTGTTAGTATTGTTTTACTTAATATATTTCGCTTGCGCACTAACAACGTAGGTAGAAGAAGCGAAAAGTGCTATTCACCCCCCCTCTAGCAAACATCAACGATCTAACCGGGTTCCTCCTGGTGGTTGGTTGCCGGGGGTTGCTCCCGGTGGAGGAAATTTGGCGGTGATGGTGTGGCCGGAGGGCCAACCCAAGGTGGTGACAAGCGATGGCAAGGGCGATGACAACAAGAAGACGGTGGCTCCTTGTTGTGGGGCGGCGGCCAAGAGAGAGGGAGAGGGAGAGGAGGAAGAGAGGTATTTATACACTTCTTCATGACTTAGTGAGCAAGTCATTCCCTAATCCCATTAAACAAAACCAACTCGATCCATTACAATTATGATTAAGATTAGTTGAAAACCAAACCATCTTGGTTCATAATCAAAAGTTGTTTCAATATTAAACCAAACCCTTTTGGTTTATTATTAAACCATAATAAATCCATATCGCTTACAGTAGGCATGAACCATCTGTGCTTCCATTCCAACAAATATCTTTCCAAATTTATCCTTTATTTGGTTCAACCAAACTTTTTCTCTCTCTCGATTTGAAAAGTCAATTCTCAGACTTGTTTTAAGTCTCTAAGATAAACTCGTAGTGCATGTGACCTCATAGGTTCCCGGTTATGTTAGTCATCTATAATTAACCGAAAAATAGGCCCTCATCATATACCCACTTATTTCAGAACATGGTCTATGTGTTAGTCTCCACTAGGCTGACTACATCATATTTAGTCTAAGTAATATTTTCTCGTCCTGTGAATTCAAATTACTCAAACATGTGTCTAAGAATCCCGTACTCTTGACATATGATGCCTTGACTAAAAAGACTTTGAATAGTAATCCTAACGAGTGGCCATAGGATATATATCTCTTTGCAAGGAACGGTAAATCCTCTTTGAGCTATCCAAACACCTTCGAGTACTTTGACTTATACCTAATAATCCTTGAGCTACATCTCTAAGGAGATGCTTACTTAGAATGTCAAAGTATAAGTCTCTATGACCAATGTGACTTGAATACCTCAAGTCAAAGGAAACTCGCACTTAAGCTGCAATTAGATCGTCGGTGACATATTCATATATGTAGAAAACCATATAAATTCTCATGGCAGTTTACTCCAATGAACTAGTTACTATAACTAGCATCCACGTTTAACTCTTGACATTCTAATGTCTCCAGCTAATGAGAAACAACTATTAGGTTAGACCAAGGAGTATAACTCATACTAGTCTCACAAAATTGATGATATTTAAATATATCAAATCATCGACTAGGAAACATTTTAATACATTCGTAGAGATGATCACTAGTAGAGATTTCAATTCATAATTACACATGTAAAGATGATCGCTAGTCGTAATCCAATCATAAATTCTCTCATAATATGAATCATATTGCAGATATTCAGTAAGTAAGTTTAAAATACAATCAAATACATATAGAATGTGTACTTAAATAGTGAATCATTATTTATCAAATAAATAGTACATAACATAAGACGATTGCCTTAGGACACAAGACATCAGATGGAGCAATTGTCATGGTCTTGCTCGGCTAAGAGGACAGCCTATAACACCCCAACTATTTTTTGAGTCACTTGTTAAAAGACGCTAAGAGCATGTACACCAATCTGGATAAACTAGCCCTCAGATTAGCTTTTGCCGCTCGTGGATTAAGACTGTATTATCAAATGGACCACTGAGTTGAGTGAGTATGATATTCAATATCACCCAAGAATGGCTGTTAAAGCTCAAGCCTTTCCCGACTGAAGTTCCCGACCAGGCATCTGAAGGAACGTGAAAATTTTATGTGGATGACTCATCTACTTGGCAAGGTAGTAGTGTCGGCATACTATTAATATCTCCTCGGGAAGATATACTTTAACTCTTTATACGCTCAACTTTTGAGTGTCGAATAATGAAGCCAAGTATGAACCCTTACTCACAGGACTTTAGGCAGCCAAGCGGGTCGGAACTTCCTGAGTCATCATCCATTCGGACTCCCAATTGGTTGCCCAACAGCTAGAAGGAGGCTTTAAGATTAAGAGTGATCGACTATGACGCTACGAGGAAATCTTTGAGAAGTTGAAAGTCGACTTCCAAGAAGTCACTCTACAAAAGATCCCCTAGTAGAAAATTAAAGAGCAGACAACCTGGCTAAACTAGTGAGTGCACTTGCGACTCGAAACTTGGAGGACTCTGTGTATCAAATTCTACTAATCTTGCAAATTGATTAAGTGCCAAGCCAGAACTTGCCCGTCGATTGGAGGACACTTATCATTGCTTTCCTCGAATGGGGGGCTTTGGCTACTGATTTGGGATAGGCCCAACTGCTAAACATGAGAGCTCCCCATTTTACTCTGATTGGTGATATATTATATCGACAAGCCTTCTCGCACCCCCTGCTCAAATGTCTTGGCACTGGGGACGCATATTATTTCATTAGGGAAAATCCACAAAGGTATTTGTGGAAATCATATTGGGGATTAGACGCTCGTTCGGAAAGCATTACTGGCTAAATATTTTTGGCCAACTTTACAAGAGGACACCGCCTGATTCATCACCACCTGCATTCACTGCCAGAAGCATCAGAACGTCTCTTGTCTCCCGATTGAGTTCCTAAAGACCTCCACTGTCTCATCCATTTGACTAATTGAGTACGAATATTATAGGTCCCTTCCCGATTGAGCCTTAACAAAAGAAATTTCTCCTTATGGCCGCCAACTACTTCTCCAAATGGGTGGAGGCCGAAGCCCTGGCACAAATACTTTCTACCGATATGCCTACCTCACAAACTCATCTCTGACAACGGTCGACAATTTCAAGATCGCAAACTCAGAGAATGGTGTGAAGGCTTCGATATCCAGTAAGCTTTCATCTCAGTGATCTTCTCACAAAGCAACGGACAAATGAAGTTGTTAACCTGGAGATAGACCGAGGGCTCAAAATCAAACTCGATCATGTTAAAGGCAACTAGGTGGAGGAACTAATAAGAATTCTCCGGGCTTACCGAACCATGTACTTCTCGAGAAAGCACGAGGATGACCCCTTCCATATCGTTTATGGTGGAGAAGTAGTTGTCCCTGTTGGACAATATTTCAATAATTCCGAATATATCTCCTCGGTATTTGACTTAGTTGATTTACGACCGTCAGAACTTCCGAGAGGTTGCTTTCGAAGGAAGCAAACTGATTGGTTTACGTCGAGGCTAGTGTTTGACACTATCTCCATAAAACGATATTGCTTCGCTACTGGTGCTCACGGATAGCAGCAATTCATTTCCAAGATACAACTATGTCGTCTCGGAATAGTAGCGCTTCAAATTCCGAGACCGGCGAACCTTTCCGTAGGCTTCTCGAACTCTCGATGCAGAGGATGGATGAGTGCAAATGCTTCTAGATTGCAATGCTTGAATGAATCAAATGATCTAGTGGAGGGATCTATATATATTGAGTGAAGAGGTAAGTACATATTGGTTCGGACAGATCTGGACCGTTCATAACGAAAGAGTATAACTCTTTAAAGGTCTTTTAATCTCGTCCCTTGATCTGAAGAGTTATAACTCTTCAGATCCTATCTTGATCTCGGCCGTCAGATTAGAACATTTAATCTGACGCCTCAGATCCATTCTCCCTCTTCATAGTCAGATTCGAATCCGACGCTCCAGATCGCACCTGCCTGTAATCTGTCCAGATCTTTGATCCGACGCTCCAGATCGCATCTTCATGCGATCTGTCCAGATCTTTGATCCGACTGCCACCATCTGTTCGCCCAATCCAGTCATCGTTCTCTACACAGTCATGTGCCACATAGGCACTGCCTTGTCATCGTCATGCCACGTGGCGCCACCTGATCATGACACGTCATACTGACATGCCACGTGGCGTCACCTGATCACGACACGTCATCGCCACGTGGAGCATAAATTAAAGCTCCTTACGATGATGTGTACGTGCGAAGTGCAAAGTGCGCCAACAAAACACCCATTGCGCGCGTGCGCGCGTGGCGGGCTCGCAGGTGCAAGGACCTGCTCGCCCAAGGGTAGAGATCTCCTGTGCTTTTGTATTAACAACATTAGCACAAGAACACATATAAGGAAACACCGGCTGTCGCCGGTTAGCTATGTGGGACTAAAAGCCTTATCTTTTTCCTTAATGTTCATTTGAGCGTATCTTTGAATAATTAATTTCTCATTCACCCTTAATCGATTTTGAGCAAATAAATAGTCCAGATTTATCTACGCGAAATGTAGATTTCAATTTTGAAGTCAAACTTGACTTTCAACAATCGATGACATCAAAATTTTGCTTTGCAAAATCGTATCCAGCAGTCCCAGTGGAAATTGGCGAAGAATTTACCCAGAGAAGTACCTATGGCCAAGACAACTCTAATAAAAAACTCCTTGATCTCGACTTGATCACGGAGACCAGGGAAAAAGCGACGGCCCGACTCATCCCTTGCACTTTCCTCGTCGAGGATTTGATTTGGCCGCCAACTACTTCTCCAAATGGGTGAAGGTCGAAGCCCTGGCACAAATACTTTCTACCGATATGCCTACCTCACAAACTCATCTCTGACAACGATCGACAATTTCAAGATCGCAAACTCAGAGAATGGTGTGAAGGCTTCGGTATCCAGTAAGCTTTCATCTCAGTGATCTTCTCACAAAGCAACGGACAAATGAAGTTGTTAACCTGGAGATAGTTCGAGGGCTCAAAATCAAACTCGATCATGTTAAAGGCAACTGGGTGGAGGAACTAATAAGAATTCTCCGGGCTTACCGAACCACGTACTTCTCCAGAAAGCACGAGGATGACCCCTTCCATATCGTTTATGGTGGAGAAGTAGTTGTCCCAGTGGAAATTGGCGAAGAATCTACCCAGAGAAGTACCTATGGCCAAGACAACTCTAATCAGAAACTCCTTGATCTCAACTTGATCACGAAGACCAGGGAAAAAGCTACGGCCCGACTCATCCCTTGCACTTTCCTTGCAATGGATTGGTTTGGAAGAAGATCAAGCCAGTTGGAAACGTCAATAAACTGAAACCACGATGGGGAGGACCTTATCGGGTGATCCATAAGCTAAGTTCCAAAGCATACTACTTGCAAGACTCAGATAGTAAGAAACTTGACCGGCCATAGAGCGTCAACCACTTAAAGTCATATTCTTCCTAAGAAGCTCCCGTGTCCTTGGGTTATCTTTCACGCATTATCGAAGTTTGGTACTTCCCCTTTTTTTTAATCAATGAAACAACAATTCCATTACACTTGTGTCTCGTCTCCCAAACTCTCTTGACTCGAACATAGTTAGGGTCGAGATCCAAGACTCGACGATATCAACCCTCCTTTCATACAAGAGCCGAGTGTATATCGTATCTCCATCGACAATATCCTTTTTAGGGTTCAAACTCTCTTGATCCAGACATAGTCGAGGTTGAGATTCAAGGCTTGACGTTATCAACCTCCTCTTCATACAAGGGTCGAGCGCATATCATGTCTCCATCAATAATGTCTTTTTTAGGACCCAAAACTCCCCCACTAGGACATAGTCAGGGTCGAGATCTAAGGCTCGGTGATATCAACCTCCCCTTTGTACAAGAGTCGAGCATACTGTGTCTCCATCAACAATATCCTTTTCAAGGCCCAAACTCTGTCAACTCAAATATAGTCGGGTTTAGATCTAAGGCTCATCGATATCAACCTTTCCTTCGTACAATGGTCGAGTGCATATTGTGACTCCATCAACAATATCCTTTTTAAGGCCCAAAGAACCCTGATTTAAGTCTCGTGCAACACCAGATCGGAATAAATATCCAAAGAACAATATACATGAGTTTGAATTTTGCCGAATACAGTGTCACTCTCAAATCTCAAGTGATTGTGGATCTGCCACACATAGTATATCATAGCAGTCATAACATTATTACATGCCTACATCACCATACGAGTCCTTCTGTAGTGGCGCGTAAACTGTTGTAGCGTCCTCCTATATGTAGTCATCTCATGCGTTATATACAACTAGAGTCTGATATGGTCCCAGAGCTAATTAACTCACCTAAAGGAGCCAAAAAAAAATATATGTTTCTTTGTTTCCTCCGCCGAAAAAAGTAGACCCTGTCAGAATCCTCAAGGTACTCTAACCAATTCCTGATAGGTAACCTACAATATGCAAGTAATCATATATAAGATGAATCTATGGCTAGGCTGTACATGTTTCTTCCATATTATCCTTGTCCATGGCTTGCGATATGCCTAGATAATGCCGATGTGATACAAATTATGTTGACTAAACCACTCAATCAATTTCTTTTGTGCCAATTTTGTGAATCCCGCTGATGTAACTATTTGATTCCGTATCTATATTAGTCTCTTGAAGAGTGGAGAGTGTGCTTGGATTGCCAATTGCATATGTCATTTATCTCTCGTAACAAATATATCAAGAAAGAAAAGAAAAAAAAAAATTAGACGGGAAAAATTAAAAAGTCGCCCGCCATTAAGTTGAGAATGCAGGTACGAGTACGATAGAAATAGAGGTGGACGTGTCGAGGTTGGAATGGTCGAGATTGAGCGGAGGGTACAGTCTGCTTCTCTCACCCACCACTACGCGCATCACTCGTCTGCGACTGCACTAGAAAGTAAAGACAAAAGGTTACCCTTTTTCTTGTCTCTCCGTCTTCCTCGCCATTCACATTTACTTTTTAGGTAGAGGGAGTTCTTAATGAATTCATAAAATTAGTATTTTGGATTTAAAATTTGATCGTCTTCTCGTTGTTTTTTTCCACGTATGTCGATTATAAGACCAACAGAATCTTTGATGGAAGAAGAAAAAAATATATATGGGGGCAATAGTTAGGCCTCGACTCTCCTCTCACTCCTGTCTGAGTGGTCCTCGCGACCCCAACGCGTGCCTCGCTTTCTCTTCTCTCCTTTTTTTCCTCCTCGCTCCACGGAATTCTCTGCTTTGGGCCGACCATGGAACACCGGGAGCCGGCGGCGGAGCAGCAGAGGAGGAGCAGAAAGGAGAAGGCGAGGGCGAAGGAGATGGGGACGGCAGCGTACGTGGACGGGGACGAGGAAGATGGGGAGGCGGCGCCTGGCGGCGGGGTCGAGGAGGACAAGAAGCGGCAGCCGTCGACATCGTCCAAGAGGGGGTCGGGGAGCGGAGGCGCGTCGCCGCCTTGCTGCCAGGCCGAGAAGTGCTCCGCCGATCTGACGGAGGCGAAGCGGTACTACCGGCGGCACAAGGTGTGCGAGGTGCATTCTAAGGCCGCCGTCGCCATCGTCGCCGGCCTTCGGCAGAGGTTCTGCCAGCAATGCAGCAGGTTGCCCCTGTTTCATCCTCGGCTTCGAACTTCTTACTCGTGCATAAATTTTTACCATTATTCATGTTTCATCGACAAATTTAGTAGTCTTTTGATCTCGCTCAACATCTTGTTAGTTTAATTTAGCGAATCAATTCGTCTCAAGGGAGCCGATTTCACTAAGTTAAAGATTGCAGTTTCTTCATTGTCCTCTTTAATTCTCTGAAGAACAGATAGATCTGGTGCACGAAGGTGTCAACTCTTCCTTATTGTGACATGATGATTGATCCCTATGAAGCAATCTAGCTAACAGACTTTCTTTCATCCTCTCACCCAACAAAATTCTTGCTCAGTCTATCGAATCACTCATGAACAATAAGATTTACTTCAATATTTTCAGTTTAACTGCGTCTTGTTCTTCATATATCCTCATTCGTTATGGATTCCATGAAGAGTATATAACAAGGTGGAAATGTGCTACAGACATGCAATTAACCGTGCGTTACTTAATTCCGTGAGAACTAAACTCGAGTTCTTGAGAAGAGACATCACCTTATAAACAGATTCAGAGTTTCGTGTACTAAGTGCGTTAGGGTTCATTAATTTCAGTGTGACTGTGCAGATTCCATGAGGTGTCAGAGTTTGATGACTCCAAGAGGAGCTGCCGCAGGCGTTTAGCCGGCCACAATGAGCGTCGCAGGAAGAGTTCCTCCGAGGCGATCAGCTCAGATGCGAGGATCCAGACGAGTGAATCTGGTGGTCATTTCCAGAGATGAACAACCTCTCCATCGAATGGAAGCATGCTCTCTCTCTTCTGTCATGCCATGTCTTTAATTTCTTCGCTATTTTCTCAATATATATATATATATATATATATATATATATATATATATATATATATATATATATATATATATAATATTGAACGGCCTGAAGTTTTTATTGACATTCTACATTTTATATTGATCTCCTTTTTTTCTGAAAAAAAAAATCGAAAAGAAAAGAAAGGAGAACATGCTATGTCTCTTCCATTATAATTATATATCATTTGCAGTCAAAACATCATGATGCATAAGTCCAAATTTCCGAGCCACATGAAAGAATTCTTGCATTGACGACGTCTCTTGGATCTCATTTTCTCTTTCACACGGTTGGCATAGACCCTAACACACGACAGGCACGCCACCGACTCTCGAGCAAAATCAGTCATCTTCGTCCTGGCACTAAATTCACCAGACTCGAAAAGTAGAAAAACATACACCATCGTTATATTTCGGGTTAATATAATATGTAAAATACAACGTCTCGCATTTTCTTAAATCCAATCTAATTATTTATTTTTAATAAAAAAAATATTGTAGGATGTTTTACATATTACAAAAAAGTTGCGTTTAAAAAATTTATAATTAAGAAGGCAATAATGGGTTTGATACAATCGATTAGAGATGCCTAAAAATTTGGGATCAACCTAGACCCTTATGATGAATGGTAAAAGAACAAGAACTTTCCCCGCTGCATGCGACATTTCTTCACATCCTTGAGGAATAAAATAAAAAGGTAAGAAAAGCAAGAATTAACACAGCAGCAGATGCTAATAGCGCAAAACGTATTTACAATGAAAGTTGGATGGCCTTGAGAAGGGTATACTCTGTTATTATGATTTATGGTTCCTTCATGAGCTGAGTTCCTGAGAAACTTGGCCCCGCCATCTGCATGGAGTTAACCGAATTTTACTAAAAACAATGAATTCTGGAGTGGAGGAGTAATCAGAGCATCGTGCCGGTTTACCTTGTGAGAAGAAACCTTGCTAGCGGGCTTAAGCTGGGGGTCTCAAGCAGTGATGAGTTGAGTTGTTTCTTCCTATCAATGAAATCCTGGGAACTTTGATCTGCAA
The DNA here is from genome assembly GCA_024364735.1 of Boesenbergia rotunda. Lineage (NCBI taxonomy): Eukaryota > Viridiplantae > Streptophyta > Magnoliopsida > Zingiberales > Zingiberaceae > Boesenbergia > Boesenbergia rotunda. The sequence continues at coordinate 117,812 of JAGFNQ010005478.1, read as the reverse complement.
ACATACTGACAGCTAAGTCATGAAGTCGCTTGAGTGACGGCTCCTTAGAACTGCATGTAGAGATCGAATAGGTTCATTCAACAGAGCAGATCCCATAGCTAGAACAATAATTTTACTTGGTAAATGAGGTCAAAATGGAGATACCTCTCTACTCGTCTAAGAATCTTAATAACTAGAGTTTCACAAGAGCCAGGTAATTTGTGCTCCAAATCCGTCAGCGACTCCATCACTTTTGCAACTGCTGTTGCTTGAGACATATCGCCAGTAGCCTACAAGATATGAACAAGCCAAATAGAATTGCTGATCAAGTTTGGACGTTGAAAACAGTCTTACACAGTATAGAAAAATGTAATTCCACGAAAAAAAAAAGACAAACTGGTTTGTGTTTACATAAGAATACAAAAATAACTAGTCTTGGATAACTAAATAAATTCCTATAAGTACTCCTAATTCTGTATTGCAAAAAAAAAAAAAATCTAACAGCCATACAACAAAATAGTGAAGCAGAATAATAGAATGGATTTTGGAAAACTTCCAGCACGGACAAGTATATTTATTTTCATTAGCATATCACAATCTCTAAATCAACATCAAAAAGGTAAAGCTGCTGCCAAGCGATCGAAAAAAAAAAAATGATGAACCAAGCAGCAGACAAATTGAACCTGGGGTGACCGGCCCGGCCCGGCCCCACGGAAATTTCCCACCGGTCACCAGGGTAAATCGGGAAGCGCTCGCGGTGGACGGTCTAGAAGCCCAGCGTCCCAGGGTTCGCGCCCCATTTGGAGGAAAAATTCCTGCAAATGCGCCGTAGCTAGGAATCGAACCGAGGATGCCTGGGATAGCGACTAGTAGCCCTACCGCTGCACCATAGCCCCGGGGGCACTGCCAAGCGATCGAGCATTCATATAAAGTAGTAATAAATACAAATATATCTCAAAAGCACACCTCCTTTAGGCAAGGAATAATCAATGACGACAATGCAGGAGAAGCTGCTGGAATAGCTCTAGCTTGAGATAGCTCAGTGCCTGACTGACGTGGCTTGTTCAATACCTTCTGTAGGTCAATGTTCTCACTATCATTTCTGTATTAAAAAAAGGGTTAATCTTATCTGAAAAATCTAACAGTCACCATCATTGGGTTTAAAATTAGAAAAATTTAGTACCTAGAGGATTCTGATGCATTTGTCCTCTCAGTCAACTTGTGCTCAAGAGAATCCTTAACTTGTCTGTTCGCCATAGGTCTTTCCCTAGCAATTCCTTTTCTTGCTCCTGCTTGTAGTGCAGTTCTCGCCTAAAGTGTTCCAGCATTTACATTCAGAAAGCATTAGCAACAAAGTACTACTGAAGTCCATACACACAATTGTCATACTATAAACCACCTCTGCAAGGTTGGTAGCGCTATCTTCATTGGAGCTACTTGATGCCTTGTCAAGACCTAGCCTTGACTTTGATGAACGAGTAACAGGTTCATCACTTTTGCCATGAAGAACTACTGTGCTACTAATTGACATATCTCCAGAAGAGGTGTACCTGCTAAGAGGCTGTCATACAGGAAAGATTGCAATTGCATGAGGTACCAATTGGGCGCCCATGAATCACCATGAATGCCTTTAATCATTCAAAGCTAATCTTTTATCTCACCTTCACATCTGAATCAAATGCAGCCTGCTTCAAAATTTCATTTTGAGAGCGGATGACAATGGTACCTGATCCGCTTTCATCCTGAAAATCAAACAAATATCATAAGATGTTGAATGCCGTGTACTTTAGACCAGATCCTTGGGTTTAGATTATAGTAATAATTTGTGAATCAAAATAACAAATTTACAGAACCCACATCTTCAAAAGAATCTTCTAGTTCTTTAGCATCTTTGGCACGATCTGCTTCCTTCTGCAATGAGAATCTTGATGCAGAATCATCAAATGAACCTTCCGATACAGATGACACCTTGTATCCTCTACTAGCCACCTTGTTTGTTTTGTCAGGAGTATAAATGGCATCAGATTTTCTGTCTCTTGTATAATCAACTGGTGGTAATCTTACAGAACTTCGGATTGTCCCTGTTCCCTGTGAACCATCCATTGGTCTTGGTATCCGTGAAGTACCTGTACCTTGTGATGCTTGGCTAGTTGGTTTTTCAATGCTTCGTACAGTCCCTGTAGCCTGCATGTCATCCATGCCACTGTCCAAGATAGCATTATTCTGGAATTTGCTTCGACTATGGTGAGCAAAGTAAGACGGAGAAGGATCCCCAAAGGATATGCAACTGACACAACAATCAGGAAAAATTTACCTTGAATGAGCATCCTTAACCACCTTCATGGTTCTTGTTCCATCATCATACATTTTAGTATTATTTTGGGCTTCCGTGTCTTGTTTTGTAGTGAATTTTGGCCTCTCTCTGTTGTAAAATGCAAACCATGAGCTCATGAAAGTTATCCTCCACTAAGGAGAACTATTTGTCAAGCAAGCCAACTAACTACACTTTTGCATAAAATAATTGTAATTGAAGTTTCAAAGTACAAATTGCACTTTTGCAAATACCTTATTCTCTCCAAAAGTCTTGGACTTTTTCTGGCATTTCTGATGAAGCGATGCCTGAGAAGTTCCTTCGCACTAGACCTCTGAAGATGCTAGTCATGTTAGTTTCAAGTTTCAAGTTGTAACATCACAGACTCAACAGATGCATATACAAGTACAACCCTTTTCTATAGTAGGTACAGCTAAGAAAATTTTCTGAATTAGAAGGTTAAAAAAGGCATAAAGAAAGGAGGGAAAATGAAATACACTGTAGTCAGCGTAACGGATAAAAGATAAAAAAAAAAGAGTAAAAAAATAACATTGAAAAACAATTAAGCCACGTGAAAAGAAATATTTCCCAAATTCAAAACTGTGTAAATGTTAGATCGTGTCTTTTGCAGAAAACAAGGCTTGATTCATTCCCTTGATAACATTGACATTTGTAGAAAGAGCAGAGCAACAGATAACAGCAATATAAGAAAACAATATAAATGGGAATAAGTCTACAATAGAAATGACACGCTTCTAATTTGTTAGTTAAAAGACAGAAAGGTTGCTCTTATTAGCACAAAAATTGCATGGTCAATTAATGATTATCACAGAAGGAATGCCATGTTCAGTTGGCATGCAAAGGGCAATGATTAAGTGCCCTTGTTAGCTGGAACTAAACAACAACTTGGCTATTGCATTTGAAAAAATTATACACCTTACAATGCTATAGATTTTAAGCAAATGAAAAACACAATTATACCTTTTCTCTTTTCCCGTGTAATCATTAATGATTATAATTTTAACATAAAGGAAAATATCACTGGTTTTGGAAAAACTTACCTCAGCAGGATTCTTTTTTAGACACAAAGATACAAATTCTTTCAAAGGTCCAGAGAAATGCTCATCAAGCTGCATCAAGCAGAAAAGCATATTTATCAAACACAGGCTTTTTTCATCATTAGTGAAAAACAACCTTATATCTGATAGTAAAATGGGGTGTTGAAATGACATTTTACATAAATAACAGACACGAAGAAACCTGAGGAGGATTGTCTCGCGGTATAATGAAAAGAACCCTCACAGGATGCATATCAGCCAAAGGAGGTTCCCCTTTTGCCATTTCTATAGCAGTAATACCTAAAGACCAAATATCTGCCTGCATCAGCAATGAGATGTATCAAGAGAAATTACTAGAATTAAAGCATTTGGAAAACAACGTTTTTCAATGTACCTTTTCATTGTATCCTTCAGAATTCTGAATGACCTCAGGAGCCATCCAAAATGGAGTCCCAACAAATGTCTGAAACAATTAAAAAAAACGGTATGTTCATTTGGAAATAAGAAATTTACTTGAATATTAAACAAAATAGGGCAATAATAATTGCAAATAACAACAACAGCAACAACAAGCCATGCATCCTGAAGCATTAAGAAATGCAAGTACAATAGCAATGACAAAAAAACAAAAAGTCATATTTGCAAACTATTTTGTTTGCCTATATGAATCTTATGTAGTTATATAACGCTACACCAGTATTAATGTCCAAGTCATTTTAACGGCTTTCAATTATATTAAGTAGAATTTTCTTTTGTATTCCTTCTCACCACCCACTTTCAACTCTATCTAATTCTACTTGTCTAACTATGATATCTCTTGGTTGTCCATGAACTTGTACTCATCGTCTTAACCTATATCCTTGGAGCAACATCTAACTATATGCAAATATAACATTTTTTATTTTATTTTTCCTCTAAGTTCATACATAGATCCTTTGAATTCTTTGTTAATTGCCAAATATTCTGGACCATAAAACATGACTCAACGTTCTATAGGCTTATAAAAAAATTTCTTTTAGCCTAAAAGAGGAAAATGATGTAGTTAGATAATACTCTAGAAGTCCTACTAGTGTTTATAAAATGATGTCTTCAACAATCACTCAAATATCTTGTATAAAAACTATCAGGAAAATAAGAACTGCTGAAAATATAAATGATCAATTTAAGTCAACTTTAGCCGTCAGTGTTTGCCTCCTATGAGTATTGGTATTTGATATGCATCCCCATTCCCCAGTTTATTCTGCGAACAAGCAGATTTTGCACCAATCAATATTTGAAGGACAGTGATAACAACATAAATATATTGATTGATCATTTTACTTACAACTTGAGCATTTTGGACATTGGAAATCTAATCAACTTTAACAAAAATTAAACATTGCAAAAGAAATTCTCCAGGAAGCATGAGAATATAAGCATTGTCATATGATCCAAAGGTTAGTTTTCATTCAACATGCCAAGGTTAAAAGGTAATACAAGAAAAGAGGTCCAAGTGTACTTTTGTTCAGAAGCAAAATCCTAGATACAAATGCTTTATACCTTCCTTCTTGAAATTGTTTTTGTCAATTCTGCAGAAACACCAAAATCTGCAACCTGCAACAAAGACAGACACATTGTGTAACTGCATCAAGCAGCTTAGGTTGTCTCCAACAGTTACAAATGCAACAAAGAATCTATAGTATTTTCATACTTTCACATCTCCTTTTTCAGAAAGCAAAATGTTTGCAGCTGCAAAATAAATAAATGAGCTGTATGTTAAATGCAGCTTGGAAGCTAATAAAACATGAAAAATACAAAAAGGAATCATATGGTAAGCTAACAGATATCAGCACAAACATGCATCTCCTAGAACCGGATTGCTAAGTCAAAAGTATAACCTTTTAAATCCCGGTGAATCTTTCCTTCATTGTGCAGATACTCAATTGCATGCAACAAGTCACGTAGAATACATGCAATAGACATTTCATCCAGAGGGGGGCCAGATTGGAGCTACAAAACACGAGTATTATGATAAAATACCAAGGTTGTGCAATCAATATTCTCAAATTTGTCAGAATTTTACACAACTGTATATCACAGAAAATTTTGAAAAACACTCAGTTATACTTTTTATATAAAAACCAATCAAAATGGACAAATCAAATACAACTTTACTAAATTAGAGCTTAAAAATATGGGCATTGGAAAACAAATACTATTACAACAACAACAAAGCATTTTTCCACTAGATGGGGTCGGCCATATAGATCCTTCTACACCATTGGGTTCTATCCCCTACTATATCATCATCTATATTTAAATAAGTTTTTATTTTATTTTATTATTGCTAACCATTTTTTTTTGTCTTGCTCTTCCTCATTGAATGTGCATATTTATCATAGTTTCACATCGTCTAACTGTAGTATTTATGGGTCATCTAAGTACAAGTTCATACTATCTTAAACGTGTTTGAGTTTTCCCTTAATAGATGCAATCCCGATTTTCTCTCTAATGTTCTCATTTCTTATCTTGTCCATGCTCGTATGTCCACACATCCACCTTAACATCCTTATATCTGTAACTCTCATCTTCTGCTCATGTACTCAAGTCATAGCTCAACATTCAACTTCATATAGCATAGTAGGTCTAGCTACTGTTTTGTAGAACTTCCTTTTATGTTTTAGAAATACTTTACGATTACATAGAACACCTAACACTCTCTTCTAATTCAACCATCTTTCTTGTATTCCATATAAGATATCCCTTGCTCCCAGGGCATAACCGAGTTGGTTATCACATGGTAAGTTTGCAGATTGAGCAAGGGTGAATCCCGGCAAAGCCCAAGGAATTACCCTCTCATGTGATGGTGATTTCACCTTTTGCAGTATGTAAGACATCTCTCTTAATCTCTTCATCCTTTTGGCAAAATTATCCTAAATACTTAAAGCTCTTAGTTTCCAATAACTCGTCATCTCCTATCTTAACAATTGTCTAATTACATTTAATTTTGCTAAACTTAAATTTTATATATTCTGTCTTTATTTTATTAAGCCTAAAACCTTTAACTTCCAATTTTATGGAAACCAAATATATATTATTATTAAAAAAACATGACATGAATTTCAACCTAATCCAATGCTTTTTCACAAGCAAAACAAAAAAGTCATACATATGGCCGGTGTCATTAAAAAAGAGAGTAAACTTTACTGTTTAACTTACTAGATCAGCAACAGAACCACCAGCCATGTATTCCATCACAATCCACAATTTGGTTTGATAGAGATGGGAACCATAATAGTCAGTAATGTATGGAGATCTACATTGAGATAAAACTACTATTTCCTGCAAAATAAATAAATAATAATAGAAGATTTCCATCAAGAAATTATGATTAATATTCAGGGAAAAGGCAATTCAGTCACTAACCTTCTGAATGTCTTCAACATCATCCTCACTATAAATGGAATATTGCAAGCAAGAAAAAAATGTAAAATAAATGTTAGACACAATCATTAAGTAAACATTTGATAAATGGGAAATAAATGCAATGGTATTTGATGTAATAAATGGAGCAAACATAAATTTCACAATCCAACTGTAGGATGCACAATGTATCCAACCGACAATTCGGATAAAAAATTGAACATCTAAAAGAGCTAAGATAGTCAATCAGTAATTAGCAAGGATAACATACATGTGAACTTGATTCTAATTATCCCAAGTCTATGCAAGTTTTTGAACCATAAGTACTAAAAATGGCCAGTGTTAGTATAAGTATTTTGTGCATTTTTTTTCATTAACTATAAAGAAGGATTAGAAAATAAAATACTTTGAGGATTAAGAGATTCATGTAACATGGTAAGCAAGGACATACGCTTCTTCCAAATCTATAACTTTGATTGCAACCTCCTTATTCAGCTCTGTGTCATACCTGCATGACAGAGAATTTGTTCAGGACTGATGGACCTATTAATTCCACAAATTATCATGATGCAAACCGGCATACATGTCAGCAAGGTTCACACATGCAAGCATATTGAGATGCTCTAAATATTATACAGGTAGCATATGACAGGGAGAAGAACATTAAACACACTTTGGAAAGGTAACATAGTGCCTTTTTTTTTAACTAGTAACTTAGTGCTTGAGTTCACAGCACGACAAGAAATTTAAAGAACTCCTCACAAGCATATGCATTGCCGACAAACCAACAAATATGAAGAAAGGTAAGCATGATCAATGTTTAAGAAGGTACTCTAAATTGGGCTCTAGAAGCTACATTAGTAACTACCAATAAAGAAATATAAACATGCATACACAATATGGAAATCGCTTCTCATGATTAAGATGGGCATCCAACAATCATAGTTTCCTGAAGAACCAAAGAATCTTTTCACTCTGGAACAACCAAAAATGTTAAAATAGAATGCTCATATAGCTAAGTGAGGTTATACTTTTATCTCAGAACAACAATTTGCAAGAGAAGCAAATCACAAGTCTTTGAAAAGTCTAATAAACCCACCAAGGCTATTCCTTGAATTTCATCCTTATGCAAACAATCAAATACAAGATGGATCATATCTCTCCACATCCTGTATAATGTGTGTTCATTTCTGTGTCAATATTTCTCAATTCTCACATACCTAATACAACTGCCTAGTCCACGGAAGTTATGATAAGACCTTGAAGAAAAAATATCAATTATGCGCACTAGAGAATGCAAATTTAGTCTTAAGAGATATTATATACAAGAGAGAAATTTTGCAATAGGAATGTCAAGCAATCCGTCTTGCACCAAATCACTGCCAACGAGAGACACACCTAAAAAATCAGACCTTGTATTGCTAAGTCATTGTTTTCCAAAATACGTGATAGATTCTAGATGCATTTATAGGAACATTTAAATGATAACTAGGGTGGAAGCACTTAAATAGGGTAGTCTAGTGCACGAAGCTCCCGCCAATATAGGTTCCGGGGAAGAGTCTATTGTACATAGTCTTACCTGCTTTGCAGGAGGTTGTTTCCCACTCGTGACCTTTAGGTCACACAACAACAACTTTATCATTATGTCAAGGCTCCCTTGAAGTACTTGTTGGAAAATAATTTTCCAGTTATAGACTAGAAAAGAATTCTTATGAATTCTAATTTTGGTCCTTATGTTGAATGAAAAAAAGGAGAATTAGAAATTAATTTCTTTTTTGTTTTTGAAACATAGGTTAGATATAATTCTGAATCATGTTAGAGATCATTAGCCTGATGATTTTCCGATAATCCTCAAACACACAATAGGAACAATTTTAGTTGGATTTTAAAATATCAATTTTTTAGATAATAAAATTTCAATCTCCAATTTTCATGTTCGTCAGACACAAGAATCTGGTACAACATTAGAAATAAAATTTCAGTTGCATAAACATTGCGGTTCCAAACAATCTGCGAAGAAACAGCATGAGATTTGTTCGGTGTGTGAATTTCAAATAGTAAAGACGAATTTGGTCCTCACCCTTTAAAGACGTCGCCGAAGGATCCCCTGCCAATGAGCTCCAGAGAGGCGAATCGAGCCTCGCCGACCGCAGCTAAGGCAGCGGGGTCCGACATCTCGGGTTCCGAAAGAGGACGCGATTAGACCCTGCTTCTCCCTACCGGAAATCCTAGTTTTAGGAAACCCTAGACCGCCAGCTTCGATTCGCGCCAGCTACGGCAATAGTCGGATCCGAGCTTTGGGCGAAATCCAGGGAAGATTGGAATGTAGAACGAATATGGGCAGGGATCGCAGAAGGCAAGATTGGAAGCGGGCAGAGCAATGCGATCGATGGAGGAGGGAGACGAGAGAGAGAGAGAGGAGGCCAAGGATCCCTTCGAACAAATGGCTATTTGTGGACAGAGCAATGCTTTCTACGTCCTTTACCCAGAAGATTAATAAAAATAAAAAGCAAAAACACTAGTGTTTTAGAAATTTAATCCTATCGAAGTTGGCAGGCGACAATGACTCATCGATGGGGGTGATCTGCCGTCGAATGCGGAGCTCGTCGCTCTCACAATTAGCCAAGCGGAGACACCTGCGACATGAAGGACCAGTGTGGGGTTAAACAAAGTCTGGGAGGTCAAGTTGATGGACCGTTGATTATGAATAATTGATAAAAAAAAAATCTGAAACTCAGTTAATCATCTTAAATTAATCGATCCGAACTGAGTTAATCATCTTATATATATACATTGATCCTGTCCTAAGTGGCGTGGAATCAGATCGGCCCACGTGACACTTCGAAAAGATAGGCCCAATCTAAGGGGTCCAACTCTCTAGGCCTTGAGGGACGGTGGGGGGAGCGTTAGTAACCCACTCGGACATCAGAATGCTCGCGCTGGTAGCTACATCGTCGGGTTCAAATTTCATCCCGATCGAATACGTCGAGCAGACAAGTACATGACCCGAGTCCCAAGCCACTGAGCATCAAGGTGCACTTTTCAATCGGGGAGCCTTCACCCGCCTTCCCAGGCGGGAGAAGCGCATGCAAGAAGGACCGAGTGAGAAACCCTAGCACGCCGAGCGATCTACCACCGAGTGTAATACAGCTCGTTTTTTATTGTCGGAAGTTGCCATTGTTCGTGGTGGCACAGACTCTCCGTGCCTCGCGGGCAAAGGCAATAGTTGTGTCAGTACTCACTGATCCGGATTTGACATCACTCGTGTTCGAATCGCGGAGATCTCGCTGGCATAGTACGACGTCTAACAAGCGTTGCTGGAAAGGTCAAGTCGTACCTCGCTGCCCCCTACAAGTGTTAGACAGGGCGCCGCCAGTCGACTAATCGATAAGGGTCCCTGATCCTGTCCCCGTATAGGACAAAAGGGGAGCAGGAAGGAGACAGAATTTGTCGATCCTCTCGTCTATATAAGACCCTCCATCCCTGACGTGCAGGGGGAATGACATGTTCTTCAGCTACAATATTTTCTTAATCAACTCCCCTTCTCTCCACCGGATTTTGACTTAACCGTTGGAGAACCTTATCAGGAAGACTCCCAGTGGCAGGAGCGGATTTACATGGGGACCCGAGAGGGCCACGACCCCCCCCCCTCCCAAATTTTTAATAATATTATTTTTATATAGAAATTTTTATTTTTTTAGTATAATAATTTTTATTTTCTTAGTATATATATATAATTTGACTCCTTTACAAATCTAAATTTGTAGTGAGTTTAATGATAAGTTTAATTTTTATTTTAGCATACATCTAGGGTTCAAATCCCTTAAATAATTAAATTTAAAAAAAATATTTTTTAAATTTTAACTCAATATATATTATTTTTAAAAGATTAGAGAAGATATTATTATAATAATTATTTTTCTTGATTATTATTATAATAATTATTTATGTTGGTCCGCTCGAATTTATAATCTTAGATCCACCACTGCCCAGTAAATTGCCAACGGTCTCTTTCTGTGCAGGTCCGGAGTTGCCCTACCACCCAAATCCTAAGGGAGTGTTTGGGAGAACTTTTGCTTCTTGAAAAGTGATTCTTGTAGAGATTATCTTGAAGTCAGTGAGAAGCTAAAGCATGGAATGTTTGGAAATAGAAGCTAAAAGTTGATACAAGGTAAAGTTTGAGTGTTTGGTGAATAATTGCTTCTAAGTTTAATTTTTAGTTAAATGACAACAATATCCTTAAACTATATAAATTATTTTTTTTAATTATCTAAATATAATTTTGATACATCATCAATAATGTTTTATATATTTATTATTATATTTTAAATATTATATCAAAATTAATTTGTTTAATAATATATATGTTTAAAAAATATATAATTAATAAAAATATAAATATAAAAAAATAATAAAATTTATATAAATTTATAAAAAAAAATTATGAATATATAAATTATATTAAAATATAAAATTTTATTTAAAAGTATGGTGACAATTATGTAAAATGATAAATTATTAAGGGTATAAATGTCTACTTTTAATTCTAGATCATAAGTAAAAAAGCAGAAGTAGAAAAAAGTATCAAATTCTTGTTTTCAGTTTTTGACTAAAAATTATAGAAGTTAAAGCAGAATCTGATATTTAGACACACTCAAAAATACTTTTATATAGTTAAAATTTAAAAAGTAACTAGCAGCACGATACATCGTTGGCCATCCTCCACCGATAAAACGTGTTTTGTCATCGCACTGGAATTTCCGTCTCACTCGCCCATAAGATCATATACCGTATATAAAGTAGGTGCTCAGTTATCTCGTTTTTAGTGGATATGCTAACATGACTATCGAGGCGCATTTATTGTGTCATAAATGCTTTAACTTTTTTATTTAATAGGAAAAAGCTTATGGCCAATGAAAAATATGGATCGGTAGAAAAATGTATCAAAAAAACTATTTATGCAACGAGTAATCTCTTTATTCTATTAATAATTTTTATTTCTTTCAATTCGTCTCGACTCATCAAATTATTTGGGATTGTTGTGCGTTTCGATTGGACCAAGTAAGCTAGGTGAAATAGTAGGTGAAGCTGAGTATGTTGAAAATTATTTAAACTTTTTAGATGGTCTAGGAATCACATGAATGCCAAATGGATCCACAAGGTTATCACGAGACCAAATTTTATCCATGATTATTTTTAAGCATTGAAACTTGATCTGAAAAATATAAATAAAAACGTTAATAATGTAAAAATAATTTTAAAAAATTATAAAGATTGATTAAAATAGTAAACTATTTAAAAAATAATTCATAAATCACATAATCGAATCCCAATCTACATAACATAACTATAACTAAATCCAAATCTACCAAATTTCATATTTATAAAAACATTTTTATATATTAATTGTTTTGGAAGCAATCGACGTCGACGATCAATCATCAGAGTTCAGCCCACGCAGATGCTGACGCTAGAGGAGGAACTCCACACCCTGCGAGATTAACACGAATGTTAGGGGAACAAGCCGGAGGTTGTCCGGCGGAGCCCACGCTGACGCTCAAGTCAGTGCCTCGATGGAGAAGATGAAAAGAATGCAAGACAGTATGTGAGTAGTAGAGAATGCATAATCCCTTTACCGGAGGGGTTGAAGTACCTTTTATACCTACAGCGGCTGCCTTCGTGAGTCTCCATGATCTGTGTCACGTCCTCCCCGATTATCGGTTACTGGATCATCCTGGTAACGGTCTTCACAACTCTTCCATCCGGGTCCGTTGCGATGATTACGGCTTTGATGGCCGCGGATCACAAGTCGTGATTACTCCGTAATAATGGATGATGATGATCCAGTTGCTGCTTCAGCTCCTGGAAACTGGTCTTGCAGGCCTCGGTCCAAACAAACTTTATGCCCTTTCTGGTCAGGCGTGTCAATGGTGCAACAATACTAAAAAAAACCCTCGACGAAGCGTCGGTAATAGTCAGCTAAGCCCAAAAAACTGCGCACCTCGTGAACCAACTTGGGCTGCTCCTAACCGGTGACAACCTCAATCTTCTGGGGGTTGACAGAAATGTCTCTGCTAGAAACAACATGACCGAGAAATCCCACAGAAGATAACTAGAAAGCACACTTGCTGTACTTCGCATATAATTGCTCTTGCCGGAGCATCTCCAAAACGATGCGAAGGTGATGAGTGTGCTCCTCTGATGAACGAGAATATATCAGGATGTCATCGGTGAATATAATAACAAACCGATCCAAGTACTCTAGAAATACCCGATTTATGAGATCCATGAACACTACAGGCGCGTTGGTGAGCCCAAATGACATCACCAAAAACTCATAATGCCCGTATCGGGTACGAAAAGTTGTCTTCTGAATATCTGAATCTCTGACCCTCAGTTGTCTTCTGACCCGTATAGGCGGTGGCAAGATCGTCACCCACTCGAGAGGAAAGCGGAGAAAGTGACGAATCGTGCTTTGGTCTTGCGATCTGCTTCCCGGGAAGGGCTCGGCGTAGTCCAGAGGAGATTCGTCGACCGGCTGGAGATGCCGACGTGGGCTCGCGGCGATGATGAACGAAGAAGGAGAAGGGGAGAAGAAGAGGAATCAAAAAAGGGCGAACTCGATTCGGGCGGAGAGAGAGAGGAAACCGATTTAAGTAGATAGCATCTTTTGCATCTAGCCCCTCCAAATTCAACTATTTCCACAGTAGCCCCTAGTTTCGGAAGTTTTACATTTTAGCCCCAAAATTTTTCTGTATTCTTACAGCATAACCCCTTTACCGGAGGGGTTGGAGTACCTTTTATACCTGCGGCGGCTGCCTTCGTGCGTCCCCATGATCTGTGTCACGTCCTCCCCGATTATTGGTTACTGGATCATCCTGGTAACGGTCTTCACAACTCTTCCATCCGGATCCGTTGCGATGATTTCGGCTTTGATGGTCGCAGCATGATTACTCCGTAATAATGGATGATGATGATCCACCGATCCGAGAAAAATGGGTCACTACTTGAAGTTTAGCACTCCTTGGGCTCCACCACCCCGATGTGATCTCGCGGCTGTTTGGCCTGGGAGGCGTTCATCCTCCCGATGTGGTCTCGGGAACCTGCCCCCGAGGTGAGCTCGGGGGTGCATCCTTTTGGAGGTATCCACAGGACTATGTCTATTCGAGTTACTCTCGGAATTCCCCTTCCCGAGAGGGTCTCGGGCGTCTCAGCCAGAGAGTCATTTCGACTCAACAGTTGCTACCGCATAACTTTTTCAGTCCACGTGTCAACCATTGGGTACTCAACTCTATTATTAATAATTTAATTAGCATATAAAAGAATTGTAAAACGAAATTTAGCAGAATAAGTTAAACGAAAAAAAAATCAGAATAATAATTTAGAATGTTACATAAAATAAAACTAGACATAGCCAATCATTTATAGTGTTAAATTTTACATAATCATTCCTTGAAATAATAAAAATTCTACAACATAATAAAATAACATGTATTTTCACCTTAATTTAAAATTTTACCTCATGGATCTTTCAAACTTTAGGTATAAACATTTTAAAAGAGCAAAACTGAACTTTAAAGCTCTAGTAGAGTCGATACTAAAAAATAATATAATAGATGAAGTAGTTATATATCATACTTAGACTGAGCTTTAAGTGTGTATTTAGCTACCTATATATCACCTCTAATACTTAAGTTGGCCTTCAGAAATGGATGGAAAACCACAAAATCTGTTGTTAATCAGTCAGTGAACAGATATGTTAAACTTCTAGCTAGGTTTTAGGTTTACTCAGAAATTCATTTTTTCTAATAGTTTTTAAACAACTTAATTATATCAAAATTTATGCTCATCTCAAATGTTCATCCTAGACTTCTCTCACAGTCTATATAGATTATATGAAGAGAGATAAATTATGAAGTCAGTTTATAATTGACCACTAAATGATTAAGGAATGCAAAGAGTTTTTTTTCAAAGGATATACAAAATAAGTTTATTATCCTCTAATTAACTAAACTAAACTATTTAAATAATTTCAATGTAGGGAAGGAAGCCAGTCTCTTTGTGGATAATTCATGCAGCAGCTGACACACATAAATGTGAGCGACGTATTATCCTGTAGTGAATATGTGCAGGCACATGCATATCCGAAGGACAGAAATCATGCCTTCATCTGTTTCATCAAAAGAAGATCCCAAAAGAAACACATATACAAGGGAAAAAAACGAAAGAAGGAAAAGAAATACTTAGTGAAAATGAATATCTCAGTGAAAATTTTAATTATCAATTAGTGGTATATCCGACGTTTGATCGTTGATCAAACACTACCAATGACCTTCGACCGCCGCCTCGAACCAAACTATACCCTGGGAGGCACGGTGAACCCGTCGGGGATCGCCGCAATTGCGATCTCGCATCATTCATCGTCGATTTTGATGGATTCACCGTTGTTGGCGATCTTGACGGGTTCACCGTCCTCCCAAGGTATAGTTTGATTCGGGGCGGCAATCAGAGGTCGTCGGTAGTGTCCGATCGGCAATCAGACGTCGAACGTGCCGCCGAATGACGGTCAAAATTTTCACTGAGACATTTACTTTCACTGTGCGTATCATTTCTCATATATTTAAACCAGGAAATTAAGAAGAACCCTAGAAGCTGAAAGATTAATTAAGCAGCACTAATTGAAATTAATTAAGCTGAATGGATCTGAGGTTCCTCTCGGAGCAAAACAATGTTCTCCTTCCACACCCACATAGATTAGCCAATCACATATTTACTAGCTAGCTACTGTATGTACTAATATACTTGCAGACCGACATGATCTCTCTGATCCACTCTCGTCTTCAAAAAACTAGCTACTACTTAATTCTGCCTAGCTACTGCGCATCATATAATCATACAATTTATATATAAAACCGACTCGATATTGCTTCTCTAGGAATCTCTGAGCTATAGGAGCCGTGCTGAGGACGACGACGACCATGATCGGTTCGCCGCATCGATCCAACAATTAGCAGTCGCCGAAGCTGCAAAATTTTGCACCGAGCTGCCTACCTTGGCGGCAACTGCAGAATTACTTTTCAGATCATTAGCGTAATATTGTGCACTGTTAACCCCAAGATTTTGCCCAAATCCTGAGCTAACAATTAATCCAAAATCCTCGATTCCCTGTAGCTCCATCACCAACGAATTATATCGTTCCAATTTCGACATCTCATCACTCACCGGGGTGCTGCCGGTCGGCGTAGCCGTCGAGGCCAAAGGGTAGACGAAATTGAAGCTCCTGGGCTTGGGTGTGGGCTGTCGTTTAAGGTTTACGGAGGCGGCCGACGGCGGCAGCTGCTGGGGTAGTTTCTTGACGCGCTTGTTCTTGCGGCATCCTCCGCCGACGGGGATGTTGCGGAGGGTGCCGCCGCGGGTCCAGTAGCGCTTGCAGGCCTTGCAGAAGTGGCGCGGCTGCGAGAGGCTGTAGTTGTTGTAGTAGCAGAATTTGGTGTGGGTGGAGTCGCATCGAGGGCACCTGACCAGAGGCGACAATTGCGGACGCTCCATGGCTCCAGCACTGGATTTGCTGGCTTGTTCTGCACCAGTATTCATGTAAGTTCGACTACTAGCAGTGAGAATCTTATCGCTCATGTTGGCGATCGATCGATCGATCTATGGGGGGAGAGGGATGATTCGGAGGAAAGTAATTGAAGGCGGAAAGGAAAGGGGAGGACGAGAAATTATAATAGCTAGAGCTAAGTGTCAGAGAGAGAAGGTTCGACGACAAGAGGTAGCAAACAAAAAATGCTTAATGCGGTGCAAATGCAGAGTGAAGGCGACGGATTGGAATAGAATGCATGTGAAGTGGTAGAAGAAGGAAAGCATGCATGTGAAGTGGTAGAGGAGGAATTAAGCTGTCGCAATTGTATAATTTGGCAGCAGAGCTCATTTATGCATGTACAAGTTCTAGCTAGCTCGTACTGCTAAGTTGCTACCAAATTAGATTATATTATATCGCAAGGAGAGATAGAGATGGTGAGAGGACGAGTTCTATCAAGAAGTACTGTGTCTTGCATGCATGCATGGTGGAATCTAGGAGATAAATACGATACCGACACTGATATATATCTGGGCGTTACTGGAGGCCGGGATTTTGCCGTACGAAGATTCTTACATGCAAGAGCTTGGTGTCAATATATAATTGATGTGTTTAATTTCAGTTCAGTTCAGTTCAGTTCTGGGCCTTGGTGTATTACTATAGCGGATTCTGTCACGAGACGGAGTGGACGTTTCAGGGGCAGGATGGTCTTCTGAGTGAAATGAGCTGTTGAGATGAGGCTAATCTGGCTCTGAATTGATTCTTGCCTGTAAAACAGTGACCGTTAGTAAATTCGTCGGGGGATTTTCCCGATCAGATACTCCGACGGTCAAGTCAGTATCCGTAGGATATAATGGAGCAAAATATGAATATGGTGGAAGAGAAAGCTCGCGCGCATACCTGCAGAATGAGGAGTGGAGGATTTATATAACCGGGGGAGCTGACAACCCTTGTCCGTGTTGACGGGACAAGGGTATGGTATTTGTCAGCTCGTATGAGAGCACTTGGGAGTACCGCAGCATGGCGCGGGGTGCTCGAGCAGTACGATAGTAGTGGATGGGCGGAATGACCGCGAGGAGTAGTATCAGGAATAGGTAAGGTGTGTAAGGTGTGTAGTACTCCGACATCAAGACCGTACCTTGAATATAATGACATAGGGGACGTAGAGACAAGATAGTCCATACCCCAAGCGCCGACTGGCGGGTCCGAGTGTCAAGGACCGAGTCGAGTAATGGCCAGGGAGCGTGGACCGCCACACGTCCGCCTGAGAGAGTTGAGGCGCAGGATACGCCCTGAGTCGGGGGGCTTGTTGGGTTATGTCTGGCTGATTCTGCTGGATACCCGATTCATGTGGTGCTGAGGGAGCGTGGGTCACCACACGATCTGTTGGCTTGCCCAGCTCCGATCTGGATCGGGGAATGGGTCAAGGTGACCGAGCCAGGCGGAGCTAGGGGCCAACTTGATCGACCTGCTCGTCGCTGGCTGGATAGCGCCCCAGGGGACCCCCTGGCTTAGGAGCTCTCCGGATGAGGTCTTGGTCGGTCCATCTGCTGGACCTTCATGGTACCAAATTGGCTGGCTGAGTGAGCCGTACTACTCGTAAGTAAGGCCAGGATCACTAGCTATATTTTAGTTGACAAGGGACAAAATTAATTGCTGGAAACTGATGTACTGCAGGTAGCATGGCGGAAATAATGGCTCGCCAAATAGCTAGCGAATGCAGAACTCCGCAGTCGCTTTTTTCAGTGTTTAATTAATTTGGCACGTACAATGAATTGAATATGAATGAGCTCAATTTATGGACCAGCTCATTTTCTTCGAATGAGCTGTGGCTAATGATTACACCCCATATTGGTTCGATTTAGCCAGGCGCTAATTAAATTAACACTGGGACCATGCCATGCATCACGTACTGTAGTTCATGCGCCTCGACCAATTGACTTGCACCACTCCAGCGCAACCACACATGGCTGCCTAACCGGAGCATAGTACGGTCTTACATGATCGACAATTAAATGTGCACCGGGCACTACTAGGCGTGACCAACTGCGTACTGTTTATTAGTAAGAGTAAATAGTTTGCTCAATAATGACCGTGTTAAGGATCGTGTTCACTGTCCTCGTGCTTGGCACGTGACACGTAGCTGGATCCCTCCGCTAACTAGGTCGACCTTTAGACTGCGTTTGGTAGGGTGTAATCCACCTTGTAATGTAATCAAGATTACATTACAGGATAGATTCCTTTGTTTGGAATAACTTTAAAATCGTAATGTAATGTAGTTTCGATTACAAAAGAGGTTGATGATTTATAATCTGGATTACAAAACAAAACCAATGTAATCCGATTACATTACAGCTTGTAAAGTTGTCAGTTGGGCAACGTCGGTCGACGGCCGCCGTCGTTGGCCGTCGCCCGTCACCCGCTGCCGCCCGCCGCCGGCCGGCCCGCCACCGCCGGTGCCGGTCGCTGTCAACCATGGTCGTCGGTCGTCGGCAGCCAATCTTTGATTACATTACGGATGGATTACCCCTTCACCAAACGCAGCCTATGATTATCAAAAATTACATACAACTCGTTATCAAATATAGTAATGTGATTATATTACATTACAACTTTAATTATATTATAGACTCGATTACATTACCTCGTACCAAACGTAGTCTTAAAACTATGGTTTTTACTGAAACATGTAGAAAATTTTAAGAAATTAACAAACTACTACGTAGGTAAATTTTAAAATAATGAAATTCTATTTTATCCTCAATAAGTCACTGATAAAAAAAATTAATTGATTAATTTTTTTTACTAATATCGATTTTTTTTCTGTTCGAAATTTTGAACAAATCATTAATTTGGTTTTTTTTATCAAAGTCAATTTTGGATAAAATCGATTGATGAACTAAACAATCTCAGATTGGCGCGAAATTAATTCCGATATGTTCGACCAATTCTCCTAATTATATCCACACTCTCAAATATCGAATTGACCCAATATATAATTAAAAGCAATAAATTTTTCAACGCAAATCGAACAATCTAATTCATATTAAAAAAATTATTATCCTCAACATATTGAGTCAAATTAATATTTGAGGAATGAATATAATCAGGAGAATTAGAAAAACACATAAGAACTAGTTTCAGATCAATTCGATATTGTTTGGTCCATCAGTTGATTTTGACTAAAACTATCTTATGGATTAAACATCCTCGGATTGACATTAAACTAATTCTTATGTGTTCGTCTACTTTTCCTGATTATATCCATGGTCTCAAATGCTAATTTGACTTAATATATTGAGAGCAATAAATTTTTGAACACGAATATATTCAAAAAAATCTAATTCAGGTTCAAAAAATCACTATTCTTAATATATCGAGTCAAATTGATATTTGAAAATGTTGATATAATTAGAAGGATTAGCCGAATACATAGAAATTAATTTTATGTTAATTATTGTATCATCGAACCTAAAAAGTCTCAAGTCATCACGCGGATCATACTTTTCAACGGCGTGAAATTTCCTACATGCAACAAAAAAATAGGACGAATATACCATTCTTCGCAAGAGTAGCCAATATATAAGGACAAGGAGTGATTGTGATTGAAGCGTGTGGTCCGTCGACGGCAGAGCCGAAATCGCACTGATGTCGTTGGCCAAGAACATAACAAGCAGTGGTCCTCGCCCGCTTTCTCATTCAAACTTCAGTCGCCAGAGTTTCACAGGCTAATTAATAGTAAGGTCACAGGTTTCATAGTTAGGCCCTACCTATTTTATTTTTTGTTTTTGTCCTCGATAATGTGGAACGCATGCAGTGGGACAGACGTTTAGTAGTAACAGATGAAATGAATTGCAAAGGATAGCGTACAGAAAAGTGGTTAGAAGAAAGATTGATAGATTTGGATTTAGACATGCTGGAAGCTTTAATTTTGAATGAACTGACTAAACAAGAATCGCATGGGACTATTCTGACTCAGTTCAAATTTGATGAACAGATAACTAGCAAGACTGAGAAAAGCAAGGGGAGAAAAACATTCCAAGACACTGAAACAGCAGTCAAGTCGAGCTGAAAAAGAAGACATCCATTATCTTGCAATTCATAGAACCAATCAGCAATGGAAATGGTTAAGAGTACTGTCACTCGAGAAAGAGGATTGGTATTTAATTTGCAGTTGTCAAACAGAATTGATTGATATCTGTTTGATGTAGTAGCCAATTCGTTGATTTGCCAAAAAGGCAACAAGTTGCATTCCTTGCACCAGTTTAGTCCCTTTTTGGTCGTCACTTCCTCAGGTGTCCTAATCAAGGGAATTTCTTAGTTGTTTCTCATCCACAAAGTTCAAAGAGAAACAGTTAGTCTCGTTTACTTTGATCATCAGACCAAGGTCAAATAACAGAGAAAACTCTACGTGTGGGAAAGTTTTATCAAACCTACAAGCAAACTCCTAGTTTCCATGTAGCCTTATCTTTAAGTTCTCAACTTAGCTTGCGCGGTGAAATAATCAATGAAGATGCTGACAAATGAGAACATGGAAGGACAGGAATTTGATTATATGCGTGTGGACCTTTAGATTATATGTGATGTACCCACTGAAGAGGTGCGACATCAATACATATTATACTGTTTTGTTAGGCCTTATATGGTGCCTCATAAACATTATCTTGAACAACTAAAATCCATCATTCTGTTTTGTTCTTCTAGTTGATTATGCTGTTGACTAAAAATCCACTAAGATTTACACAGGCTGAAACAAGCCAATCCATAACTTGAATGAGACAAAGTTGTAGGGCCATTCAGTGTTAGCTATTATGTACATATCCCATGCCAATATAATGTTGTTCGGTATTTCCAATATGTTTTTTTTTGCTACCATCAAGCAAACCATTACATCAATCAATCAATCACCCACCCCACTAGTCTTGGTCCTCAGATCACTATCCATCCAATTGCCAGATTGATTGCAGGAATTTAAGACCTGAAAGATGGATGTATGCCTACCTCTGCTCTCATATGCCAACCTCTAAACCAATTAAATTATGCACATAACTTGAACTTTACATCTTCAGAACAATAGCATTAGTTCTTCAGTAAACTCTTTTTTTTTCCTTTTAGGTTTTAAGTTAGGATCATTTAACTAATCTAGATTTAATAGTGTCGTTATATGAGCTCAAAAGCATCCTATTCAGCATTAGTTCTTGATTTCTTGATTTCTAGTGTTTTACCACTGTTACCTTTGGACAAAACCTATCAGTTTGAAGGCTCCTAAAAATGTCTGTTCGATATAGTGTATTTTGTTAGGATCAACTCAGAAAAATGTGGTTCTAAAAATATGGTTCCATTTATCTGTAACGGTTTCAGTTTGGCATTGATCCAAGTGCTTTCTTAATTAACAAATTATGTCTACTCCAAGCCTCTGATGTTATAGGGCTTGATTCTATGGGAAGGAATGTTTGTAATCATGGACAAAATTGCAAATGAAAGGCCAAGCATGTATTTAAGGTCTAACAAGGTATATCAATAGCTACTTTACTGAATTGTAAACTTCTTTTTTTTCAAGTCGATGGCCATCTGTCATGAGAAATTGGGAATATAGTCAATCTTTTCTCTATTTAGGACCAAAAGTTCTCACTTGAAGATGAATTACGGAAGATCAAGCAAAATCACAAATGATAGAAATTGCATATGAAATTAGCAAATGTCCCCCCACACTGTACTAAAAAAAGAAACTCCTAGCAAGTCAGGTGCGGAGGGAAATTTGCTATTTTCATAAAGCAAATGATGTTTGATTGCTAATTTGACCATGATCCAACCCTATTTTGCAAGAAAGCAAATGAATAAGGGCACACAAAAAGAGACAACTGATCAGCTCCTAGTACAGTCAAAGCCAAAGGCCTCCAAGACTAAGCTATTTTGTTAGTTTGTTCCTCTCGAGATTAGTGGAATATCTATTAGTTTGTCCCGATGTTGGTGCAAAGAGATCCCAAGAACGTCAGTCTAGAGAGCAAGAGTCAATCACCAGTCTTAGCATGGAATAGAAAGTGATGGATAAGTGATTCCTATGTTGATTAGTGCTAAAGTTGATTGGATTTCACTTTACTCGAAAGCTCGAGCTGTAGAAACGAGACCCATCTATATATAACTTTAATATTCCTCTTCATGGGAGGGTTGATTTACTTCATTTGATTAGTCCATATCCAACACATGAATTGATGAGATCACAATCCAGATTTTAAAAACCTAGAACATCCCGCTCTATTATCATTTTAAAGTTGGTTTATTAATCACTCATCCAAAAGCTCAATCTATATTGATTACTCATCCCAAAGCCAAAATTTTAAACAAACAAATATAGCTATGACTTAAAGTGCATGCTGCTAAGTGCTAATCAAGGAAATTTTCTTTGGTTTTGTAGGAATATGAATACACAACTTACGGATTAATTTGTAGTCAAATATAGCATAGTTGATCTTACCTGGAGTTCCAAGTAGCCTCTGACATCTTAGACCTTGTCAACCTTTTGCTTATTGACCTACATCAAGACTTACCGGAGATGGTCACAACAAGCTTTCAGCTTTCTTAATTTCCTAGGACAGGCTAAGATTCTTTATCCTAAGTATTTATGATTATTTGCATAACCTGGAGTATTAGGTAATGTATATGCCATATACATTCTAATAGGTTAACATTTACTTCTCATCTCTAACTTTCATTTAAAGCCAAACAAGTAGTTTTGTCTGAGTCATTGTGGACCAGAAAATAGGGAATCGTCTAGTTGACTGCAAAATGCTAATCTAATGACGAAAATTTAACCGTTGATAGTAGACCAGTGCTGAGGAACGAAGATCATATTCATTCTCAGGCAATGAATTCCTCAAATTTTATGACCTAGGCATTAAAACAAGTATCTGGGAAATTTTAAAAGAATGGTGCTTGTTTGAGAGTATTGATATCAAAAATCAGATAAACGAAGACCTGGAGTTTGGAACTGATAATCAGTGGCAAACAGAGTATGAAAACTCTTGCTAAGTGATAGCAAAGGCTGCTTCCTAATCAGACTTGGAAATACTAAAGCCCCTAATGGTTTGCTGCACATTTCACAGGCACACAACAACTATCTGTTTTTTTTAATGTAGTATATACATACTAGAAGTTTGGTGACAGTTCCAGAGCTCCATGTTGTCCTATAACTTTTTATCAGCTTACTGCTATGTAGCCAGTAGATCAATTAATTGTCAAGTGGATGGCATTGCTCACTGAAACACTTTGACTTAACTTCTCATCCAAAATATTTTATCTATCAGATGGAAACATCTTAGACGAACAATTTGTAAATGCCTAATTGTCACTTAAGAGAATTTTATGAAGAACTATTATGAATTCATGCTCCCAAACTTCTGTACCTACAAATCTACTAAATCTGGTTAATGTGAGACTATTGGAAAAGGTGTATCCTATCTTTTAATGTATAATAGAAAAAATTATATACTATGTTTTAACTAATCTGGATCATTTTGAGTACTACCTGGTACCCTATTTTCCAGTGAATATATAAAACAATAGAAATATTTTTAGGAAAAAAGTAGTGTCATTGTGTGTACGTCATAAAAACATTTACTTGCCTGATTGTATCACATACAAGCTTTGTATCGAATCATATTAGGGTTCCTTCAGCAATAGGAGTTGATAAAATTGCTTTTTTAGGCATAACACATTAACTAATTCAAGATGCATGCATTTATTAGCAAGTCAATGTATCTGCTATCAAATTTTAAAACATAGCAAGAACTGAAGAAAGTCAACAAACCATGAAAATCAATTAATGATCCTAACTGAAAACTCAAAGCCATTTCCTGGAAAAATGATAAATTGATAATCAATTTCAGCAATGAACTATTTATTCACAGATTATGATGAGAATCCTTACGAGATGGATTGATGATTAATATGTGAAGATTATCATCATAAGATTTAAGGATCAAGACAAAGTTAGTATGTTCATCCTCTCACATATTAGCTACAGCATCCGAACTAATAATCTTTATAATTTATCTCTTCTGTATTAATTCGAACGAATTGATAAGGATACTGAAAACGAAGGAATATTTTAGGATCCTTTGTCCCGAGATTCTCTCTGTCCCCATGTCCCAACTCACCGCCGATGACCGGCGAATTCTCCGATCACCAATCGAACACTATCATTATTCATTAGTGTCTGATCGTCGTCCCGAATCAAATGATATCTTGGGAAAACAGTGAATCGGTTGAGATCGTCGCAATTGCGATCGCAATTGCAACGATCGCAATTGCAATTGCAACGATCCCCGACGAGTTCACCGTATCCCGACGGTGAATCCGGCGAGATCACAATTGTAACGATCTCCGACGAGTTCACCGTACCCCTAGGATATAGTTTTGTTCGGGGCGGCGATCAGAGGTCGTCGGTGATGTTCAATCGACGATTGGAAAACTCATCGATTATCACTGATAAATTAGGATACGGAGACAAAAAAAATTTCGAGACAGAAGATTTGTTCTCCTTTGTATTTTTTTTGTTTTTCCCCTCGAAGGCGATGACTAGGGAGGAGCGCCATCGAGAGAGATGGAGAGAGTAGTAATTCTGTAAATTTTGATTGGTTGGCGGTGCGAGAGGAAAAGACTGGGTCCCACATAAAAAAGAAGTGCCATGGCTCTTGAGGCGCCACCTGGGTAGCTTATATTATTTTATTCGTGGAGATTTAATTTAATTTTATTTTTCATATGGAAGCCGTTAATTTTGTTAATTGTGAGGGAAAATACTGCCACGATAAAATATAGAGATACTTTGATGAGAAAATGAAACTCCTTTGTATTTGAAACATAATATACATTTGATTTAATTTAGATAATTAAATAAACTTTTATTTATTTATAGATAATAATATATAATATCATATAATATTTTATCATATTATTTTTTAATTTAATCTATTCAGATTTCCTAAATAAAAATTTTATCTTAATTTTACATTTTACATTAAAAAATTCCTACATCAATTATCCTATTCATTCCTTAAATTTAGATGATACCTCTCTAAATTTAGGGAACAAACTTCATTTCCTAAATATTAAAAAAAGATAGAGGAGAAAAAAATAAAAATAAAATAAATTATAGGAAGGCTAAGGTATTATGCAAATATTTAAATTTAAATAAATTAGTTCTTTTATCTTAAATTTTAAATTTTTTATAAAAATTCTAATGTGAATGTTCTAAACATGATGATATTGTATGACCGTCTAAATAAAAAAAATAAGATAATATTATATGCTTATTCACACCCTAGATTTAAGTAAAAAAATGATATCAGTTGTTAGATCGACGATATGCGATTGTATATGTCACACCCCCAGAAGAGTCGCTGGCCCAATATAGAATCGGACAACAACTCACCTGTACGACAAACACTTGAGGCATGAGTACAAAGACTATACGGCCGCCACAATCCATTAGCCAACATGACTGACAATATAAACATAAAAGAAAAGACATGACATCATACAAATAAAAGTCGTGTATCGATACGACTTACGACAAATAAACAACAAGATAGGCCTCCATGGCACACAACAATACAATCCACGACACAATGAAAACAAAACAAAAACATATACAAACGGAAATACAGTAAAACAATGAGTACAACACAACACAAATACGAATCGCCTCGAAACGGAAAGACTGGGACAGGCTGTCGGGCTCTCCAGACGATCATCCTGAAATAAAAACAAGGCTAACGGTATGAGTCCAAGAACTCAGCGAATACATAAATCTGATATGCATAGTAAGCTATACTAGCAGAAAGAGTCAAGCTGATAATAATCGCTAGTGCGGAAGTAGAAAATGCTAAACTAGAATACCGAATAAACGATACATATCAGAGTAGACTAAAAGTCTAAATACCATACTAGTAATTTAGGGTCACCAGACCCTATGTAAACATATCTCCTGAAGATGCAGGTCAAATATATACTGTAATCAAATGCCACAAGTACGAGCAAATGCAATAATGCAAACAACAACAACAATAACCATGCAATGATGCATCATGTGTTCATGATGTCTGTACGCACTCCAACACCATGCTGAGTCGACAGGATGTCAGGGAGCCAACTGCTCCAATAATCATAATCCCAAAGCCAGACAAGAGGGGAGTCAACTGCTCGCGGGTCACACAACCCATCATGACATGTACCCAAAGCCAGAAAGGGGAAGCCAACAACTCTCTATACTATTGCTACCTTCTACTACGCTCCTGCATCATTACCCATGAGTGATCGAGCGGAGATACGATAAAACAACTGCACACACTCGGAGGGGTACTTGACTGCTACAATGCACCGAAATCACTGCTCAGGAGTGACCGTGCAGAGTCTCAACAGGGCAACTGTGCGCACCCTCTAATCGCCACTAGTCGCCAATGACAATATGTACAGATTATGATCACCGCATAACTGATGACATATCTCAACCACATGATTGAGAGCCCTGTGTCACTACTTATGCTATAACACCAGAAGCATGTCTGATGACATGTCTCAATCACATGATTGGAAGCTCTGTGCCATCAGTCCATACGCATGCAAGAACGATGCATGACACTATCAAATACAACACCTACCTAGCTAATCCTCTAATCATCAACATGATATGCATAGACCCAGGAATAATGATACACCGCATCCTAGCCCTAGTGCTGGGTATAAGGTATCCTATCTCTAATCAAAATACACAATATACACGACAATAAAGGGAAAGGAGGTCCAATCTCGAAGCAGTACAGAAATAAAACTATCGTCTAATCAAGCAACTAGTATTAAGTATAAATATATGGAAGTAGGAAATAAATATAACTCTACTGCTATCTATAACTAAGGGAGTATTTGGGAGAGCTTCTGTTACCTGCTTTTTAGATTCTGACTACACAGAATCACTTTTGAGTGTTTGGAAAGGCTAGATTCTGCTTTAGCTTTTGTTACTTTTGCTCAGAAGTTAGAAGTAAGAATTTGATGCTTCTACTTGCTTCTGCTTTTTTATTTATGATATAACATTAAAAAATAATATTTATATCCTTAAATAATATAACATTTTACCTGATTGTCACTTGACTTAATTTTGTCTCCTCAATCATATTATACTAATATTTATTTTTAAATAAAATTTTATATTTTTAAATAAAATTTTATATTTTTATAAAATTTCAATCATATTGTACATTTTCAGAATTATATATATATATATATTATATATATATAAATTATATTATTTTTTATTTTTTATTTTTTTATTAATTTTATATATTTTTTCAAATATTCAAATTATAAAAAAATTAATTTTAATACTATATTTAAAATATAATAATAATTATATCACTATTTAAAATATAATAATAATTACGTGAACAAATTATTGATAGTATCGAAATTATATTTAAATAATTAAAAAATGATTAATTTATATAGTTTAAGGATATTATTGTCATTCAATTAAAAATTAAGCTTGGAAGTAATTATTCTCCCAAACACTCAAACTTTATCTTGTATCAGCTTTTGGCTTCTATTTTCAAACACTGCTTACTTTAACTTCTTACTAACTTCAAGATAATCACTACAAGAATCACTTTTTAAGAAGTAAAAGTTCTCCCAAACACTCCCTAAGTATGCATAAAATCTGTAACAATACCTAAATAGATAAGTCAGTAGTATCCGCCTCAAGAGTGTAGTCCGAATCGGAAAAGAAACTTCACGTCCTAGTATCTGAAACCAATCAATGTCCTGTATTAAAGATCATCTTAGCTATCATAAAAATGATAACGGACTAAACTAGATACCGTGATCAATTAATATTATCCTAATTAGAGTATTTATTTAATAATGCCTAATTAAATGATTACTTTCCGTTTAATTCCAACTCTCAAACCAACGCCCAAACCACATCAGCCCCAAAATCAGAATTACATACTAGCTCCTCAAAGAAGTTCACGGCAAAGCACAATCAACAACAAGCAAAACATCAATTCTACCTCTCAGCCTTAAACAGAAACAAATCCTACGGAAACTCATGGTAGCATAAGGTAATCAGCAACCAAATCCTACACATGAAAAAGAACTACTTCTATCATCAAAACCCGATCCGAGAACAAGAAATGAATCTGTACAGGAAATTCTAATTCAGAAACTTCTACAAGGATCCAACCGAATTCCTCTTCCAAAATAGCATGGTTTTCCCAACACACACACAAAGCAAAATCTACCCATTGCTGAAAACCGATCAAGAAATCCATCCACAACCAAATCGAAGTCCCCAAGTAAGCCTCACAGCAACTCATCCAAAAGCCCACCAAAATCATGATTAATTCAAACTATGGATCAAATCTGTGTAAACGAAGCAATCCACACTCACCTGAATATGGCAGTGGAGTCGACCTCTCGTGCAAATCCAAGCTCCCTCAATTCAAACGCCGCAAGAAAACAATCCAATATGACTCGAATCTGAGCTTTGCCCTTGGTGCTCAATGAAACACCCTCTCTCTGCGAATTAGAGAGGTCAGAGTTGGGCGACGACCGTCGATCGGGGTGGCCCGGCGAGGTCTGCACCGTCGAGCGATCGGGAGCAGCACCGGTGATGTGTCTCGATCGGAAGGGAAAATAGGGCTCAATGATGGCGAGAGAAAAGAAATCTCGAAGGTGAGTTGGCGATGAGATCGGGGAGTGGCGTCGGTCGAGAGCCGGATCGGCCAGGCTTGAGTTGGAGAAGACGAGGCAAAGTGGAAAGGTGTCTTGGCCGCCGATCTGCTCGCGTGGGGAAGGTTTCGATCTGAGCGGGGATTCGCGAGGAGAAGAGGGGAATAAGGGATGGCACATTTTCATTTAGCCCCTCCCAATTTGGCCAAACCCATCAGCGCCCTTAATTTAGCCCTTTTTGCCTTTTAGCCCTCCGAGTTTCCATATTTTAACAGTATTTATTTTAATTTTTAAAAATTAAAATATCAAAAAATATATTATAATAATAATATATAAATAAATAAAATCAGATTATTTTTTATTTTTAAAAAAATTTATTTAGGTAATTTCATTAAATTTAGTTTATCTAATTTTTCTCAATCATAATCTATTTAATTTATTTAAATTTTAATTAAAATATTAAACTAAAAAAAATTTATCGGTCGGCATGACCTATGACCATCTGAAATTTAATAAATTATGAAAATTATTTTTATCTCAAAAAATAATTATTAAAGGATAATTTTGAAAAAACAAACTCTTAATCTCGTACATAAGAAAAATTTTACTTTTTCAAGATTTTTCGATTCTGGATTGTATATTTCTTTTGCTGATATGTTGTACAATTCGGGAATCATTGATTATCTAAATTAAATAAGATTTTTTTTTTTAATAATCTTAGATGGATATGAAGATTATCAAAGATAAGTGATAACCTCAAATAAATGTCACCCTTATTACGATAAAGCATTCTTTTCTTGAATTTCATGGAAGCGAGTTGGATTGTGTAATTATCCACTGTCGAAATGAAATATAAGAGACATTAATTTTCTTTTAATTTTATTTTTAAGGAGAGGCCAATAACAATACCCACTCGAAATACAATAGATAATGGAAATTATCGTACACAGAACTAACCACAAGGCTACGGCTTCATTTGCAATATAAGAGACGTAGAGCTGTTGTTCCAATTTGATACGCCTCGCAGTCAATGAATGGCAACCTTGATCCTAAGATATAGTCGTTGATTCAAATCGTCGATATTATCAAGTAATTCTTTTATATATATATTAACAATTCTTTATTTAATTTTTTAAAAAACTAAAAATAACATTTTAATATTAAAAAAATGAAAAATAAAATAATGATTCCGTAAACACGAAGTTAAATTCCTCTCACTATCCGAGGGGGCTTCCTCCCCTTCCCACGTTGATGCCCTAACAACTCCAGTCATTCTCCGCTAAAGAAAGCTGTTGTGTAATTTGGAAACGGTTGTTGTACGGTCATTTTTCTCACGTAACTAAAAAAATAATTAACGAAATTTTTTCATCCAATTACTGGGCTATCATTCGTCGATCTATCTTTACCCCATCCTACTCCCCCCGTAACGTTGCTGCAACATCCATTGCTTCCGCTCACAAGTCAAACAGCAAAGGTAACAAATTGTGTGAAGGAAAATAGAAATCATCAAGAACAAAGAGAACACGAGACTCGCCAACCGACGAAACTCCAAGTGAAAGCAAAGATAATGCCACTGCTGATCATCATTCGCCTCCACCGAGAACAAGCACAAGCAGTAACAAAACCAATTCCTTTCCAAGTTGCAGACAAATTGCGGGCAGTCCATGGGATCGAATCCCTACCTACTTTTCCTCTTCCTCTTCCTCCTCCTCCTCCATTATTTTCTTGCAGGTAACTTTGGTCTTCGATCGCCTTGATTGCCCTCCTCCACCTGCAAATGTGATGTCTTGATCCAATTTTCGTGTTGCATTTGCAGTTGGAGCGGCCGCTGGTAGCCGATCCGCGAAGCCGCCGTTCGTCGGAGTGAACATCGGCACCGACCTGTCGAATCTTCTCCCCCCGGCCGACCTCGCGGCCTTCCTGAAGGCGCAGCAGATCCGGCACGTCCGCCTCTACGACGCCGACCCGGGCATCCTCTCCGCCCTGGCGGGCGCTGGCGTCTCCGTCGCCCTCGGCGTGCCCAACGACCAGCTCATCGCTCTCGGCTCATCCAACGCCACCGCCGCCGCCTGGGTCGCCCGCCACATCCTCCCCTTCGACCCGGATACCCCAATCTCGGCCGTGGCTGTCGGCGACGAGGTTCCCACGGCGGTCCCAAACGCCCTCCCGGTCCTCCTACCTGCACTCCGCTCCCTCTCCGCAGCCCTCGCCGCAGCTAATCTCTCCTCCATCCCGGTCTCCACTCCGCTGCCGTTCTCCGTCATCCTCGACCCCTTTCCCCCTTCGCAAGCTTACTTCAACCAGACGCTGGCCTCCACCTTCCTGCTCCCGCTCCTCCAATTCCTCAACGACACCGGCGCGCCGCTCATGCTCAACCTCTACCCTTACTACGCCTTTATGCAGAGCCGGGGCGCCGTGCCCCTGGACAACGCCCTGTTCCGGCCCCTGGCGCCGGCCCTCGAGGAGGTCGACCCCAACACGCTTCTCCACTACACCAACGTGCTCGACGCCATGGTCGACGCCGCCTACGTCTCGATGCGCAATCTCAACTTCAGCGGCGTGCCCGTTCTCATCACTGAAACAGGGTGGCCACACAACGGCGCCCGCCGGGACGAGCCCTACGCCACGCCGGACCTCGCGAGCACCTACAACTCCAACCTCATACGCCACGTGTTCGGTCGCACAGGCACACCGATGCGGCCGGAGGCCACACCTAGCGTCTATATCTACGAGCTATTCGACGAAGACCTGCGCCCAGGACCGGTGTCAGAGGCGAACTGGGGGTTGTTTTACGGGAACGGCACGGCGGTGTACCTGCTTCGGGCGACGGGGGCAGGGGGCTTCCTGGCGAACGACACGACGGACCGGACATACTGCATGGCGGCGGAGGGGGCGGACCGGCGATCGCTGCAGGCGGCGCTGGACTGGGCGTGCGGCCCGGGTCGGGCCAACTGCTCGGACTTGCAGCCTGGGGAAAGCTGCTACCTGCCAAACGACGTTAAGGACCACGCTTCCTACGCCTTCGACAGCTACTATCAATCGCAGAGCAAGGCCGCGGGATCCTGCTACTTCCAAGGCATCGCCATGATCACCACCACCGACCCAAGTAAGTCAATCAAACCAAAGTCCTCCCTTTTTTCTTACATTTTCATCTACAGTTCAGTATTGTGACATCGGATCATAGTTCATTGCTGTTAGCTGTTTATTAGGATCAATTTGTGTTTCGATCAGCAAATGATTTGTTTAAAAACAAGATTGATAAGTCCATCGATGGACAATACACTGTCAACATGTGAGTGAATTGGGTGATATACGAACGAGAGCTGGATGGGGAGGCAAGTAGGACTGGCAGCAGAATGTGTCAGAGCAAGCTACTGCATAAAATAGCAGGATGAGCTGGATCCTGCTGTAAATCACATTTTCCACAGTTTCTGAAGGCCACTAGAATAACGAATAGTTTGATTAGAAAATGATTCTTTCATCTAGTCTGAAGCATGCAATAAAGTTACTTGGCATATCTATAGCATTACCATCGACATGATTTCCCAAATAAAAGTGCATTGCAAAATGGTGCTTTCTCACATGAAGTTATGTACCAGCACCAAAAGATTTGAAGGAAAATAATAATAAAGGGGACCTCATTTTCATTATGATCAAAGAACACTTCCTCTTCCAAAATTATCGAAGGAAATTATTATTCCAACTACCCCTTCCTCCCCTATTGAACCAATTCTGCCAAAAAAAAACACCAAAACTGGTTATTTTCTTTTTTCGTTTTCCCCCTCACTATTATCTTCTCAACATTGCCAGTCGGTTTTCTCAAGATGATCTCCTTTGCCACTACATTGACACCCTCTTCTCCTTGTATCTTCCTAAGTCCCTCTTGCCCCCCAGACTATGGTGCACTGGAAGGGGTGACTAGTTGTCTCCCAAGCATTCATGGTTCGATCCCTAGTTATGATGAATTTTATAGAATTTTTTCTCTAAATAGGGCGCACAACTATGCTTCCCGATTTACCCTGACGGCTGATGGGAAACTTCCGTAAGACCGGGCTGGTCTCTCTAAGTTTGATGTTATCCAACCTGGTTAATTATTATTTTTTACCTAAGACCCTCTTAGATGACTCTCTGAAATGATCAAACTTTGAAAAATAGAAGTTTCATATGAAACTATTCAAATCACCCATTTCTCATTCACATACAACTACACATTTACAAAAAAAAACATTTAAAGTATATAAAAAAGGAAAATACATGCATTTGATCTTTGAAATGGCCAAGCTGTCAAAATGAACAACGAGATTGTTCTTTTTCCTTTCCGCAAAAGGGTAAGAAACACAAATCTATTTGTCACAAAAAAAAAAACTCCAGTACGGCAATAACACATTCAAAAGAATGAAATAGAATTATGCCTTTTTCATCTGATAGTGGTAAACAAATGCAAGTGGATAGTTTTAATGAAATTGCTCATTGTCTTCTAAGGGCCAATGCAGCTTATATTGCATTGCAAATGCCTTACAGAATTAACACATTCAAAAGGAAAAAAAAAATCCAAAACCTATATATATTCCCTCTGATAATGGCAAACAATGAAAGATGAATAGTTTCATCTAGGTTGTTCATTTTGACTGCAAATTCACAATGACACAATTGATAGTTTCATCTAAGTTTTATAGGGCTTCCACTTAGGTTATTTTCTGTTAATTTTACTTGTGGGAACTAATATGAGTGATTAAATGCAAACAAACAAAAGGTTTGTGCCAATTATTGACTGTTTTTGAATTTTAGGCTCAACAAAATGGTTCTACACTCTTCATTTACAAAGCATAAATACATCTATGGATTTCTATTTGAGTGATTTTTCTGTCAACTTTTTCAGTTGTTGGGTCTAATGCAAGGATGTTTAGATACAAATTTAAGAACTCATGTCGGGATTCATCATTTTGAAGTTGTACAACGGGCAAAATGATTTCACATTCCTTGTCTGTCAAGTGTAAGACTTCAAAATGACCAATCATTTGCATCAATTTATTTATTTGTTGGCATTTGAAAACTCCTTGCATTAGGAACTACAACCAAAATTTTAACCAAAACAACCCATTCAACCTGGAATTCCCTATAAATAATTATAATTACACTCGATCTACATTCAAGTGGAGAAGTGGTTTCACACTTAGATTTTCTGTAGCTGAAAAAATCAACTTGATGGAAGTTGCTAAAAAGTATAATGGATCACTGCATTTGTCTATGTGGGACTAATGGACATAAATCCTCCTAGTTTCGATACACTCCCTCACATGCATCATGACTCAGAGGTACAATTTGTTTTTAAAATTTTGGATTGGTAGGATTTGAAACTCAAACATTTTACACTGATATAAAAGGGGTATTTTGAAGACAAGTTCGGTGCCAAGAAGGCTCTCGCATTTATTAGAAATGGATGCCTCCTTGACAAGTGACAACCATGACTTTGTCATATAAAATCTCACAGACAAACATTTCATGCAATTGTTTAAATTTGGTACAGCTCGATGTATCTCTCAGAATTTACTTCTGTAATTGAGGAAAACTCTACCAAACTGCCTGATACAGCATTCCAGCTACAGTAGGTTGAGTGGCTGACTGCACATTCCTGTTGCAATGAAATACTTTATTTATCATTATGTTTGAGTCCATTTGGTCGTTACAATTTTCAGCATTAACTGAGTTATCATGTTGCTATCAAGTATTTAGTTTACATTGTTCCTTATGACCTTGCAACGCTTTGTTCATTACTGAAATACAAGTGTCATGTTGCAGGTCATGGAAATTGTATCTTTCCTGGAAGGTGAGAGAACCTTTCAATAGTTTTCACTCAAAATATAGCTTATGACATTAACATATAACAATTTTTTATAAGTTCTGTTGTTCTATGCAGCAAACAGATGAACATGACAAGCGAAGGCAGTAATGCTACGGAAACCAGCAAAGCAGGTATACCTCCCGGATTGAGACTAAGAGAGCAGAATAACAACATTGTTTTCATGATCTTGAACATGATTTTGGTGGTTTCTGTCTCAACCATGACACTTTAGAAACTAATGGCTAGCAAGGAAGAGCTAACAAATAATTTGGCAAATTTGTAAAAACAATACAATTATTTATTTATTAGTTATGTAATAACTGTCTTTGGGGAATAAAGTTGTGTTCATATTCTTTCTTTATTAAACTCTTGTCCAAAAAGCTTGACAACTAAATTAACAACCACCAGTTTCAACTTCCATCGCCATAGCACCATGGATGAGCGTGATTAGGACATCGTGTGATGGTCAATGGCAATGAATAAACATGCACATGTGGTTTATTTTTGCTATCTTGAGATAAAAGGAAGTTCCTGATCTTGTCGAAGAGCGAGGTGGACTACCAACTTGATGACGAGATTGACTTGTTGATGGAGGAGGATGGGTGACATTGAGAACTGCTCCAGCTAGCGCCTCTCCTGCAAAAAAAATCACGTCAGCAACCCACTGGGAGAATTCCCCGACAAGGCCCTCCGACGATCAAGTCAGAATCTGGTGGAGAAGATGAAATCAAGGAAGAAACGATTATAGCTAAAAAATGTATTACGCATACCTGTAAGTAAAGGAAGGAAAGTCTTATATAGCCGAGGAGCCGACAATCTCTGTCCCATTTTTGTCTCATGTGGAGACTGGATCAGGGACCATTGTCAGCTCGTCGACCAGCGCCGCTTCACTCTGACATACGCAGGGGGCGCCGTGGTACGGGTTGTTAGAGCTTGTCAGGAAGGTAGTGTGTCAGCGAGATATCTACGATTCGAACACGAGTGGTGTCAAATCCGAGCCAACCTGCGCCGACTCTGGTACTACCCTTACCAGTGTGGTGTTAGGGGATAGGTACTGCTGCGGATAACGACAACTTCCGAGCCGGAGCACACCGATCGGAACATATGTGACGCACCGAGTCGTGGGGTGCTCGGACCTAGCTCGACCGACTCATCCTTTGGAAAACAGAATTATAACATAAGGACATGCCGATCGGCTAACGTTAGGTCGAGCACTCGGTGTTTCCCGATGGGGCTAGTTCAAACTGTACCCGGCCAGCCATCCAATCAAGCGATCCGACCCGAGTGGAGCTCGAGCCAATGACAATCCGCAACGTTTCATACCCTGCCACGTCGGACTGTCAGAGCCCCCCTGATAATGACCTATCTTCATGAGGCTTCTTACTGGCCAACTGCATTACACATAAGCTAAGTCGGGATCAGTTCCCTTTAATTCCTTCAATCTTTTTGCCTCCATAAAATTTTCAGCGACTATTGTTCTTCCTTGTGTTGAGAAAAAAACATGCAACTCTTATGTTTGGGCTTCTTTCCAGTTGTTGATAAAAGTAATGGGCCATTATTATTGATAGTAGTCGGATTTACACATTAGATTTTCTCCGGTGATCAGGTTAGATTTCAAATTTATTCACAAGATGACTATCTTTGATCATACTTAATCGAACTTCATTCAACTTCTTGAAGGAGTGACATCTGATGATAGTTAGATTTATGCCCAGGTAATGTCGAAGCACTAACAAGCAATATGGTGAAGTACCTATGAGCAATATATATGTCGAAGTACGCCCGGACAATATGGTGAAACTCCTTCAAGCAATTATATTCTCGTATGTTACAATACTACTACAATAACCACACTGTTATAATAAATGCTGCGAAGTTTTGAAGATCCGGAAATCAACCTTCTTCCTAGGGCCACATCACCATGTGCTGTTGAGCAATGATACTAAGCTCCTCAAACATAGAAGGCATTCTTCCTTCGAGCAATATAGTTAAGTCCTCCGAGCAATATGGGCAGATTCCTAGGAAATAATACAGGCAGAGTTAGACAAGTATTAGAGGGATTGTGAAGTTCCTAAGTATTAACACATGATCACTGATGAGTCGAGAAGCAAATGATGGATGTTATAGGTAGTTCCCTTGATGTCTTCCTCATCTCACTTGATAACCGGTGAATGGAGAAGCTAGTGATGGATGTTAGAGGTGGTTTTCTTGATGCCTTCCTCATCTCACATGGTAATGTTGAATGGAGATGCAGGTGATGGATGTCAGAGGCGGTTCCCTCAACGCCCTCTTTATCTTACATGGCAATTAAGGAATGGAAGAAGGGTAACGAACTGTCAAAAATGTCATGGTCATTTAGGCGAGAAGAAGTAAAAAAGTGTAGGATTGAGATGAACGAGAGGGAGGGGGAGGGGAGTGAATCTCATTTTAAAACTTTTCTTTTATCTTTTAAAAACTATTTAGAAAACTCGAGTACGCAATGGAAAAATAAAAACACTTGTGTTTGTACTTAGCTCGTAGCCCTGCAACTATTACTCCAAGCCTTATGATCCCTTGGACCGTTTCAATTGGGTGATTCACTAAATTCTTTCTCGAAGAACCTTCGGGCAGAGAAGCCGAATACACAGATTAAGAAAGTGTAGCACACTATACTTTCTTATGCAACAATAGTAATAATTTAAAACAAACTTTTATCGATAATAATTGTGATTGAAAATCAAGGCTTGAAGTCGGTGTCATTCTTGCTGTAGCAGTTGGGTGTAGCTAAGTCGCAGCAAGCAGTTGTAGAGAGATGGTGCAATAAAATCAACTTAGAAACTTGTAATTAATAGGTATTCTAAGTCTGTGGCCTAACACCCTTTTTAAAGGGTATTGCCTTAATTCATCAGGGGTGCCTCTAATGAACATTATCTGATTCATGAAATTCAATCTTTATCCACTTGGGAGCGCCACCATTAGGCTGAGAGCGGCTCCAATCCGCTCCGAGGCGCCTCTAATCAGCTCCAAGACACCTCCAATCACTGAAACATCATACTCGAAGTTTATTTGCTCTGAGACGCCTCTAATCTCTCACTCAAGGCGCCTCAAAACAGCTGAGATGTCTCGACTACTGTTCATCCGAACTCCATTTTTTTTACTCCAAGCTTATGTAAAACGTGTTAGTTCAAATAATAAAAAATTACCCGTAAAACAGAGTTAACACTCATAATAAAATTATGAATTAGATCATGTCTAACACAACCAGGATCTAGTCTTGATTTCAACTTAAATTTCCAAAATAGATTTAAGTTGGACTGACGCCTACAGTTCCACTCGACTCATTCATGACTGGATCTCTCTTCTTTCGGTTGCTTACCTAACTTACAATTTGCTGCATACTTGCTTTACTTGATGTCTGATCTTCTGACCCACCAGGTATTCCTACCAGATATCTCATCTGAACTTCATCCAGTTGTCAGGTCCTGCTGACCTAACTGGACTTTCTGCCATATATTCGGTCATCTCGGACCTATGTGGACTTCCTGCCTATCTGATCCTCCTAACCTAACTAAATTTCAGCTTGGTGTTTGGTTCTCTAAACCTATCAAGTCTTTTAGTCTGCACACTTAGTAAACATATTAGAACATACAAAATATAATTTTAATCTTTTAACATACATCAACACTTGAGTTTGATTATTAGTGTTGACTGAACAAACATAAAGGCACGAAGGAAAATTTCGCGGAGATTCTTTTCAGATATCTATATAAGCAGCATCACAAGTGGAGGTGACTCCTTTCCATAAGCTTTCCTCTTCTTCTTTAGCCTTCTTCCTCTTTCTTCTTCTTTTTCTTCTTCAAATCAAGGGCTAGCATGAGTGTTAGAGGGGTCGTGCCGACAAGCCGACCCAAGCTCTAATTCGTGTTATATCTCAGGGTGCTTGGTTCTCACCAAGAGGAAGTTGATCTCGCGTTTTGGAAAGGAGGAGCCGGAGCAAGTGGGAAAGAGACCATCAATTATTATTATTTTTCTTTTAATTCTAAGTTTTGGTCCAATTAATCTAGAGGGGATGACTTTCCCCTTAGTTTGTGTTGGGGCAATCGACCCAAGTATGATCGGGAAGGTCATGGTTTTGATGTGTGTGTGTCAATATGGTTAAGGTTAGGGTGTTATGTTATTTTGATACGTGTGAATAAGTCTTGCAGGACTTGATGAGTCACACATGGAGGACATATCAGAGGGACGAGAGCCGAGGGAAGAGGACTCCAAGGGCAAGCCGGGAAGTGGACTTCAAAGGGCACACGTGAAGGGTGGCATGGAGGCAAGCCGAGGGCTTGCGTGCGCATCCGAGGGACGATAGCCGGTGGAAGAGGACTTCAAGAGGCAAGCCAAGGGAGTGTACTTGAAGGCATACGTGAAGGAGGGTCTTCGGAGTGAGGAAGAGTGGTTTTGTAAGCTGGGCAGTCGACTGGAAATAAATCAATCGACTGCCAGCAGAGAACTCGAACTCATAGTAACATCAATCGACTGGTCCAGGACCAGTCTGTTGGGATCTTTGCCCTAGCTAGAGGGGGGTGAATAGCAAATCGTCTAATCTTCTTGTACCTACGTTGTTAGTTGCACAGCGGAAACAATAATAAAACAATAAACAATGCTAACAAGAAGATTTACGTGGTTCGGAGATGAAGCTCCTACTCCACGACAGTCCGTGAGGTGGACGATCCCTTGATCCTTCGGCGGATCGCTCCCCGGACGCTCTCCGGCTATCTCGTGTAGCTCCTTGTGGGTGGAGAAACCTCTCCACAATCCTCTACAAACACCTGAGCACACAAGGCTACTATCAAGCTTTTTCCAAGCAAGATTCGCCAAAAAACCTAGCCCCAAAACGAGTCCCTTTAAATAGGACTCGGGCTAAAAACCACGCCACCAGTCGACTGCCCCAGGGCCAGTCGACTGGTACCACTAAAATCCGACCGTTACACCCCAACGTTCGAATTCTTAGCTGTTTCCAGACTTCACCAGTCGACTGGTACAGGACCAGTCGACTGGAGTCAGTCGACTGGAACCAATTCCAGTCGACTGGCAGTCGACTGGTCGACCCTCCTTGGGTCGACCCGATTCTCTGTGTGTTCTAGCAGTCGACTGCCTTCGGGCCAGTCGACTGCCCTACCTACCAGCCTAGGGTTTAGCCTCCCTGAGTACATTTCACTTAACACTTGACCCCTAGAACTTCCCGAGTACATTCACACAGCACTCGTACCCTTATGACTCGACTGACTCCTCCTCCGCAGTCTCGACTGTTGCCTTCGCGCCCTCTTCGTCTTCGGCCTTCGTCCCTCGGATGCGCACGCAAGCCTCCAGCTTGCATCCATGCCACCCTTCACGTACGCCTCGAAGTCCGCGCCCATCAGCTCATCGTCCCTGCACTCCAAGGTCCCTCAGATGCGCACACAAGCCTCCAGCTTGTCTCCATGCCATCCTTTACCGTACTGAGGTCGTCCAGTCAGGTCCATATGCGTAACCTGTACAACCTGCACACTCCATATACGCATATCAAATACAAGGGTAAGCCTAACTTAAACCCTTTGCACAAACATCAAAACCCTATGGTCACACCGGACCATCTTAGGGCCGATTGCTCCAACAATCTCCCCCTTTTTGATGTTTGGCAATCGGTTTAAGTTAGGGAAAGCAAGATAGTAGTCAATAGCAAAAACTATGCTAAATAAATGTATATGCAATGCAAGTATGGATCCTAACCCAAGGTATCCTACACCTAACCCTCCGAGTTAGGAATTTTCCACACCTAACTTCCCAAGTTAGGATTAACAAACCGGGCTTTTTAAAGCTTCTCCCAAGCTCCCCCTTATACTGGACTTACAAAGGCTTTTTAAGAACCTTCTCTCCAAGGTTCCCCTTACGCCACGAATGAAGCAACCATGCTCCCCCTTAATCTCAACTCCCCCTAAAACTAGGGTTTCTAGCAAAGGTATGTTTGGTTTCTTCTAACTTCTTCTTCTTCCTCTAGCTCTTGCCCTCTTGGCGATGAGTCCAATGAAGAGCAACCTTGCTCTGATACCACTTGTTAGGACCGGTAGACGAGCTAGAGGGGGGGTGATTAGCTTCGATTTGCTTCGTGAAGATTTGTCGTGGCGGAAGACTCGAGCAAACGCTAACACAAAGGATTTACTTGGTATCCACCCCGGTCGGGTGACTAATCCAAGGATCCACTCTCCTCACTCTCTCATACACTATGAAAGATCTCCTTCTTGAGGTGGAGAAACCTCTTACAAGCTTTCACAAAGATACAACAAGAATCAAAGCAAACACAAAATGAAATCTTACAAGATTTACAATGAATAAACTCTCTTTGCTTTTCTTGCTATCTTCAAGCTTGTGGTTGCCTCTAGAACCTTGGAAATGCAGCAGCAAAAACCTCCAAGACTTCCCTTGAGATGGCACCAATGAAGGAGGAAAAAGGGGAGAAGAGTTGTGGCTCAAAACCTGCGTGAAAACCCTTATACCCGACGCCTAGGGTTCCCTAATCGATTACCCAATCGATTACCACGTCATACTAGCCGTTCAACGGCTAGTTTTTGAACCTGAATCGATTAGCCAATCGATTAAGACTGCCCTTAATCGATTGACCAATCGATTAAGAGAAGACTGAATCGATTACCCAATCGATTCAGCCACCTTCTGTTCTCGCAACAAACTCTCTTAATCGATTACCCAATCGATTCACTTTCTCCTTAATCAATTACCTAATTGATTAAGATCCTCCTTAATCAATTACCTAATTGATTACCATCCTTCTTAATCAATTACCCAATTGATTAAAAACCTTCTTGTTTTCGCGAGACAACAACCCAATCGATCACCCAATCGATTGAGACCAACCTAACTTGTGTTCACGGTCAAGCCCTTTGACCAACCTGGACTTCACGGTCAACCCCTTTGACCAACCTGGATTTCTTCTGCCTAGTTCCCAACTAGGACTTAACCTGATTCCCCACCAGGTTTGCCTAACACTCGAGTTAGGTCTAGTCTCTCGGTAGACTTCCACCTTGCCAGCATGCGATCTCCCCGATCCATCTGGACTTCACCTAGTCCCACTAGGTCTTCTCCCATGCCAGCGTGCGATCTCCCTGATCCACCTGGACTTCACCTAGTCCCACTAGGTCTTTTTCCATGCCAGCGTGCGATCTCCCCGATCCACCTGGACTTCACCTAGTCCCACTAGGTGTGCCTAGTCCCACTAGGTCTTTTCCCATGCCAGCGCGCGATCTCCCCGATCCACCTGGACTTCACCTAGTCAAGTCTCCAGTCAACCTTGACCCACTTGACACCATACGACATTCAACCATAATTATCAAATTCAAACATCAATGTCAAACATCGAAACATACACCTCAAGCTCACCCAAGCTTGCTAGACTCAAGCTCACCTGAGCTTTGTCAAACTAGGTCAACTCTGACCTAACCAAGATTGCACCAACAATCTCCCCCTTTTTGATGTTTGACAATATGTTTGAGAAAGACTAATCCCTATTAGCCTTTCAATTTTCTCCCCCTTTGACACACATCAAACACTCTCCCTGAGAGTCTATATGGTCAAAGGTATACCCAATGAAAATCCCATACTTTTCATTGAACCTATGCTCAACCTTGAGCACTCATGAAGATTCCCAATCTCCATTCATTCACTTATTCCAAAAATAAAAATTCAAACACATGTTGTTAAGGAAGACCGCCCCCTCAAAACATGCTCTAAACCTCTATCATTGCACCAACAATGATTTTTGAGTTCCTAAACCTTTAGGAGAACTCAACTTGAGGTAATTGAGATTTTAAAATTCAAAATTTGAATCAAAATCTCTCCTTAACCCTTAAATGTTCACCAAACCATTTCCCTTTTTGATTTCACAATGAAATTTACCCAAATATACTTATAAAAGTAATTCTAGGGTCTAGGGATTGTTAGGTTACTTAACAATGGGTTAATGGACTGAAAATAGACAGTTTCAGTCTCACCAATCGATTGGTGTTGGGAACCAATCGATTACGACCTGCCTTAATCGATCAGCCGATCGATTACGGCTACCTGTAATCGATCACCGGATCGACTACCCGAGCTTCTGTGCTCGTAAAAGGATCGACCAATCGATTGAACAATCGATTGGCTATGGTCCCAATCGATCACCCGATCGATTGGGAGTTTCTGATTTCTGAAAACAATTTCAGATTCGAATTTCAGAAACTCCTAAATAATTCTACAAAATTAAAAAAAATCTGAAATTTTGTGTAGATATTATTTATACCATATACTATCATGGAAAAATAGTTTTCTATGAAAATAACCTTCATTTCCAAAGATTGACACAAAATTGGAAACCATTGAAATACTTCAATGTTTTACTCTATTTTGTATCCAATTCATCAATGATGAGTGCTATCAAAAGATAGTCTTCACCAAGGTTTTCCAAGATAGTTGTGCAATGTTTTTCAAAAACAATATCCAACCATGTTCCTTGGGCTAAGTGTACATGACTTGTACATTAGCTTTCCCAATGATTGGAGTTCATTGAACTTCATGATTTGATGATACTAAAACTTAATAGGATGCA
Organism: Boesenbergia rotunda; assembly: GCA_024364735.1. NCBI lineage: Eukaryota > Viridiplantae > Streptophyta > Magnoliopsida > Zingiberales > Zingiberaceae > Boesenbergia > Boesenbergia rotunda. The sequence continues at coordinate 74,315 of JAGFNQ010005478.1, read as the reverse complement.
TATAAATCAACACTTTGAGTTTTGTTCATCTTCCTAACATCTCACTTGTTCTAATGTGTCTCTAAAACACACACAAGTCACCTTATAGTCTTAGTGAGATGTGAAAGTCATGTTCTCCCTAATCTTAGGGTTCATGCATTTCTACCTAGGCATTATAAACCTTGATCATCCACCTTGGATGCCAATTAATGCCAATGTCCTTAATTTCAATTAAAATTGACTAAATGCATGATTATGACTATGACATGCATCATATTAGCTTTTTCAAAAGAAATTATAGCTAAATGATGCATGAATGACATGACATGTAATATTTTCATAATAAAATATGAGATATGGATTATGATGTCATGGCATGTGATAGGGCATCCAAAACATGGCATAATAGCAAAAAGGAAAATACCTAGATTTCCTATCTAAGTATCAATAACTCATCGCTAAGCCATTGATAATTCTATTTTGCCCCTATTTTCCAAGATAATGCCAGAACTCCTCAACTTGGCATATCTTTGGATTCTATCCTAGTTGTGCCAACTTTTATCAAGTTCAATCTTCCAAAAATATCGTTTGGCACAAATTTACTCCTCCTTGAGTAGATAAATGAATTCTTCATTTTCAAGGGTAATAGCTCCTTGAAAATGTCCCAAAGTGCCAACTTCATCAAGGTTGGGCTAACTACCCTTCTAATTAGAGTTGACACTCCCTAGACCTATCTAGGGTGTGGCGAACACACTCTTAGGAACCCAAAACCTATTGGTGCTCCTTGGGTGTTCTAGGTATTCACTAGGGATGACTTCCCTTGATACCTTCCGAAAGACTTTCTTAGGCTTCTCCGAAGCCTTAGTCCCCTTTGTCTTGTCTTGGTCAACTCTAGGGATGGCTTCCCTTGTGACCTTAACTTGACTACTAGACCTAGATTGAGTTCCATACTTATATGGAACTCTATGATAGGATGGACCATCATCCTTAGCTTTAGGTTTGTATCCCAAACCTTTCTTACTCCTAGAAGGACCATGATTTCCTAAATCTAGGTTTTGAGCTCTTGATCCCTTAAATAGATTTTCTATTTTCTTAAGGGATTTTTCTAATGTCTCAAGTTTTGACCTCAAAACTTGATTTTCAATCATTACTTCATCAAGGTTTGGTTTTCTAGTATAGCCTTTGTGATTGTTCTTCTTGGCCTTGTTTTGGGTAGGTCTACCCTTAAATGATCTAAAATCTTCTCTAACCTTAGGTGTAGTGGACCTAGCATGGAAGGCTCTATATTTTTCCTTAGGTTTTACAAACCTCTTATTTTCATGATAAATTGCATTAAAATGATAAAAATTTTCTTTAGCATGCATATTATCATGATGAAAAGAATTACCATTACCTAATGGTACCTTAGGCTTAATCTTGGAGGCTCCCCCTTGACTTGAGCTCCTCCTTTTGACTTTGGTCGGATCCTTCCCCTTTGGACATTGATTTCGATAATGTCCTTTTTGCTTGCATGAGAAGCACACAATGTGCTTCTTATCTTTCTTTGCCACGGGGTCGACCTCCTTTGCCTTTCCCTTGGTCTTGGGTGTCATTTGCACCTTCTTCTTGACCAATTTTGGACACTTACTCTTGTAGTGTCCTCTTTCCCTACACTCAAAGCAAATGATGTGATCTTTATTTTTACAAATTGAAATGTTTATACCTTTGCTTGTAGGGGTGGCACATGACTCTTCACTCGATCCGGAAGTAGATACTTCTTCTTTTTCCGGATTCAATGACCTTTGCTCCCCCTCAATCCTAGAGGTGGAGACTTCTTCTTCTTCTCCATTGACCTCGGATGATGATGTTGAAACCTTTTCTTGTTCCGGCGTCAATGTCAAATTTTGCTCCCCTTCAACCCTTGAGGTGGAGGCTTCTTGAGCTTCATCTTCGGATGTTGAGCACCTCTCAACTTCCGAGTCCTCTTCACTTGATGAATTTCCCTCCTTGAATTTGTCTTGATTTGGTAGAGTGGAGGGAACTTCATGAAGTATTGCCAATTTGCTCCATAGCTCATTGGCATCTTTGAATTCTCCAATCTTGTCCAAGATGGTGCTTGGCAATAGATTGACCAATAACTTGGTCACTTTATCGTTGGCNTTATATGATAAATTTCTTATGAAAAATTTATTCCATAAGAAAAAAGAGACTTGGTTGATTTTTATCATGAATTAAAATATGATTTTAACCATGATATAAAATCAAGACTTGGCATGATGGAATAAGTCATAGAAAATTTATATGATAAATTTTTTATGAAAATTTATTCCATAAGAAAAAAGAGACTTGGCGGTTGAGAGACCACTATATAAAGGACCCAAGGCAAGGCTGTTGGGACCGGTAGACGAGCTAGAGGGGGGGTGATTAGCTCTGATTTGCTTGTAGATGATTTGTCGCGGCGGAAGACTTCAAGCAATGCTAACACATTGGATTTTACTTGGTATCCACCCCGGTCGGGTGACTAATCCAAGGATCCACTCTCCTCACTCTCTCATACACTATGAAAGATCTCCTTCTTGAGGTGGAGAAACCTCTTACAAGCTTTCACAAAGATACAACAAGAATCAAAGCAAACACAAAATGAAATCTTACAAGATTTACAATGAATAAACTCTCTTTGCTTTCCTTGCTATCTTCAAGCTTGTGGTTGCCTCTAGAACCTTGGAAATGCAGCAGCAAAAACCTCCAAGACTTCCCTTGAGATGGCACCAATGAAGGAGGAAAAAGGGGAGAAGAGATGTGGCTCAAAACCTGCGTGAAAACCCTTATACCCGACGCCTAGGGTTCCCTAATCGATTACCCAATCGATTACCACGTCATACTAGCCGTTCAACGGCTAGTTTTTGAACCTGAATCGATTAGCCAATCGATTAAGACTGCTCTTAATCGATTGACCAATCGATTAAGGGAAGGCTGAATCGATTACCCAATCGATTCAGCCACCTTCTGTTCTCGCAACAAACTCTCTTAATCGATTACCCAATCGATTCACTTTCTCCTTAATCAATTACCTAATTGATTAAGATCCTCCTTAATCAATTACCTAATTGATTACCATCCTTCTTAATCAATTACCCAATTGATTAAGATCCTTCTTGTTCTCGCGAGACAACAACCCAATCGATCACCCAATCGATTGAGATCAACCTAACTTGTGTTCACGATCAACCCCTTTGACCAACCTCGATTTTACGGTCAACCCCTTTGACCAACCTGGATTTCTTCTGCCTAGTTCCCAACTAGGACTTAACCTGATTCCCCACCAGGTTTGCCTAACACTCGAGTTAGGTCTAGTCTCTCGGTAGACTTCCACCTTGCCAGCATGCGATCTCCCCGATCCATCTGGACTTCACCTAGTCCCACTAGGTCTTCTCCCATGCCAGCGTGTGATCTCCCTGATCCACCTGGACTTCACCTAGTCCCACTAGGTGTGCCTAGTCCCACTAGGTCTTTTTTCATGCCAGCGTGCGATCTCCCCGATCCACCTGGACTTCACCTAGTCCCACTAGGTGTGCCTAGTCCCACTAGGTCTTTTCCCATGCCAGCGCGCGATCTCCCCGATCCACCTGGACTTCACCTAGTCAAGTCTCCAGTCAACCTTGACCCACTTGACACCATATGACATTCAACCATAATTATCAAATTCAAACATCAATGTCAAACATCGAAACATACACCTCAAGCTCACCCAAGCTTGCTAGACTCAAGCTCACCTGAGCTTTGTCAAACTAGGTCAACCCTGACCTAACCAAGATTGCACCAACAATCTCCCCCTTTTTGATGTTTGACAATATGTTTGAGAAAGACTAATCCCTATTAGCCTTTCAATTTTCTCCCCCTTTGACACACATCAAACACTCTCCCTGAGAGTCTATATGGTCAAAGGTATACCCAATGAAAATCCCATACTTTTCATTGAACCTATGCTCAACCTTGAGCACTCATGAAGATTCCCAATCTCCATTCATTCACTTATTCCAAAAATAAAAATTCAAACACATGTTGTTAAGGAAGACCGCCCCCTCAAAACATGCTCTAAACCTCTATCATTGCACCAATAATGATTTTTGAGTTCCTAAACCTTTAGGAGAATCTCAACTTGAGGTGATGAGATTTAAGAGATTCAAAACTTGAATCAAAATCTCTCCTTAACCCTTAAATGTTCACCAAACCATTTTCCTTTTTGATTTCACAATGAATTTTACCCAAATATACTTATAAAAGTAATTCTAGGTCTAGGGATTGTTAGGTTACTTAAAAATGGGTTATTAAACTGAAATCAGACAGTTTCAGTCTCACCAATCGATTGGCGTTGGGAACCAATCGATTACACAAACCTTGATCGATCAACTGATCGATTACGGCTGACTGTAATCGATCAACGGATCGATTACGCGAGCTTCTGTGCTCGCAAAACAGACCTACCAATCGATTGACCAATCGATTGACCAATCGATTAGTTTTGGTCCCAATCGATCACCTTAGTCTTTCAATTTTCTCCCCCTTTGACACACATCAAACACTCTCCCTGAGAGTTTATATGGTCAAAGGTATACCCAATGAAAATCCCATACTTTTCATTGAACCTATGCTCAACCTTGAGCACTCATGAAGATTCTCAATCTCCATTCATTCACTTATTCCAAAAATAAAAATTCAAACACATGTTGTTAAGGAAGACCGCCCCCTCAAAACATGCTCTAAACCTCTATCATTGCACCAACAATGATTTTTGAGTTCCTAAACCTTTAGGAGAATCTCAACTTGAGGTGATGAGATTTAAGAGATTCAAAACTTGAATCAAAATCTCTCCTTAACCCTTAAATGTTCACCAAACCATTTCCCTTTTTGATTTCACAATGAATTTTACCCAAATATACTTATAAAAGTAATTCTAGGTCTAGGGATTGTTAGGTTACTTAAAAATGGGTTATTAGACTGAAATCAGACAGTTTCAGTCTCACCAATCGATTGGCGTTGGGAACCAATCGATTACACAAACCTTGATCGATCAACTGATCGATTACGGCTGACTGTAATCAATCAACGGATCGATTACGCGAGCTTCTGTTCTCGCAAAACAGACCTACCAATCGATTGACCAATCGATTAGTTTTGGTCCCAATCGATCACCTGATCGATTGGGAGTTTCTGAAATCTGAAAACAATTTCAGATCCAAAATTCAGAAACCCCTAAATAATTCTACAAAATTCAGAAAATTCTAAAATTTTGTGTAGACATTATTTATACCATATACTATCAAGGAAAAATAATTTTCTATGAAAATAACCTCGATTTTCAAAGATTGACACAAAATTGGAAACCATTGAAATATCTCAATGTTTTACTCCATTTTGTATCCAATTTATCAATGATGAGTGATATCAAAAGATGGTCTTCACCAAGGTTTTCCAAGATAGTTTTGAAATAGGTTTCAAAAACAATTTCCAACCATGTTCCTTGGGCTAAATGCACATGACTTGTACATTAGCTTTCCCAATGATTGGAGTTCATTTGAACTTCATGTTTTGATGATACTAAACTCAATAAGATGAATATAAATCAACATTTTGAGTTTTATTCATCACCCTAGCATCTCACTTGTTCTAATGTGTTTCAAAACACACACAAGTCAACTTATAGGCTTAGTGAGATGTAAAAGTCATGTTCTCCCTAAACTAAGGGTTCATGCATTTCTACCTAGACATTATAAACTTTGATCATCCACTTAGGATGTCAATCAATGCCAATGTCCTTAATTTCAATAAAAATTGACTTAATGCATGATTATGACTATGACATGCATCATATGATAATTTTCAAAAGAAAGTATTTTAACATGTGATGAATGATGCATGTATGATATGACATGGAATATTTTCATAATTAAATATGAATAATAAAATATGATGTCATGGCATGTGATAGGGCATAGAAAACATGGCATAATAGCATAAAAGAAGATACCTAGATTTTCTATCTAAGTATCAATAACTCATCGGTAAGTCATTGATAATCCTAATTTTGCCCTAATTTCCAAGATAATGCCAAAACCCCCCAACTTGGCTTATCTTTGGATTCTTACCTAATTGTGCCAACTTTATTAAGTTCAATCTTCCAAGAATATAGTTTGACACAAAATTTACTCCTCCTAGAGTAAATAAATGAATCCTTCATTTTCAAGGGTAGTAATTCCTTGAAAACGTCCCAAAGTGCCAACTTCATCGAGGTTGGGTTAACTACCCTTCCAATTAGAGTTGACACTCCCTAGACCTATCTAAGGTGTGGCAAACACACTCTTAGGAACCCAAAACCTATTGGTGCTCCTTGGGTGTTCTAGGTATTCACTAGGGATGACTTCCCTTGATACCTTCCTAAAGACTTTCTTAGGCTTCTCCGAAGCCTTAGTCATGTTAGTCTTGTCTTGGTCAACTCTAGGGATGGCTTCCCTTGTGACCTTGACTTGACTACTTGACCTAGATTGAGTTCCATATCTATATGGAACTCTATGATAGGATGGACCATCATCCTTGGTTTTAGGTTTGTATCCCAAACCTTTTTTGCTCCTAGAGGGTCCTTGATTTCCTAAGTCTAGGTTTTGAATTTTTGATCCCTTAAATAGATTTTCTATTTTCTTAAGGGATTTTTCCAATTTATCAAGTTTTGACCTCAAAACTTGATTTTCAATCATTACCTCCTCAAGGCTTGGTTTTCTAATATAGCCTTGGTAATTTTTCTTTTTGGCCTTGGATTGAGTAGGTCTATCCTTAGATGATCTAAAATCTTCCCTATCCTTGGTTGTGGTAGACCTAGCATGAAAGGCTCTATATTTTTTCTTTGGTTTCTCATACCTCCTATTTTCATGATAAATAGCATTAAAATGATAATAATTATTTCTAGCATGCATATTATCATGATTTAAATAAGTACCATTATCTAATGGTACCTTAGTGTTATTCTTGGAAGCTCCCCCTTGACTTGAGCTCCTCCTTTTAGCCTTAGTCGGTTTCTTCCCCTTTGGACATTGATTTCTATAATGTCCCTTTTCTTTGCATAAGAAGCACATAATGTGCTTCTTATCCTTCTTTGTCACGGGGTCGACCTCCTTTGCCTTCTCCTTGGCCTTGGGTGTCATTTGCACCTTCTTCTTGACCAATTTTGGACACTTACTCTTGTAGTGTCCTCTTTCCCTACACTCAAAGCAAATGATGTGATCTTTATTTTTACAAATCGAAATGTTTATACCTTTGCTTGTAGGGGTGGCACATGACTCTTCACTCGATCCGGAAGTAGATACTTCTTCTTTTTCCGGAGTCAATGACCTTTGCTCCCCCTCAATCCTAGAGGTGGAGACTTCTTCTTCTCCATTGACCTCGGATGATGATGTTGAAACCTTTTCTTGTTCCGATGTCAATGTCAAATTTTGCTCCTCTTCAACCCTTGTGGTGGAGGCTTCTTGAGCTTCATCTTCGGATGTTGAGCACCTCTCAACTTCCAAGTTCTCTTCACTTGATGAATTTCCCTCTTCGAATTTGTCTTGATTTGGTATAGTGGAGGGATCTTCATGAAGCCTTGCCAATTTACTCCAAAGCTCTTTAGCATCTTCGAATTCTCCAATATTGTCCAAGATATTGCTCGGCAAAAGATTGACCAATAGCTTGGTCACTTTGTAATTGGCCTCGTATCTCTTGATTTGCTCCTCATTCCATTTGCTTTTCTTGAGGAGCTTTCCTTTTGAGCTTGTTGGAGCTTCAAAACCCTCCATTAGAGCAAACCATTGCTCTATCTCCATCATGAAATAATTTTCAATCTTTGACTTCCAAAGATTGAAATTTGCCTTGTCGAATGGTGGAGGTGCTCTTGTGTCATAGCCAAACTCCATTTTTGAAGTTGAACCCTTTTGATGATGACTTCTTGAAATTAGGGTTTCTTCCAACTTCTTCTTCTTCCTCTAGCTCTTGCCCTCTTGGCGATGAGTCCAATGAAGAGCAACCTTGCTCTGATACCACTTGTTGGGACCGGTAGACGAGCTAGAGGGGGGTGATTAGCTCCGATTTGCTTGTAGATGATTTGTCGCGGCGGAAGACTTCAAGCAATGCTAACACATTGGATTTTACTTGGTATCCACCCCGGTCGGGTGACTAATCCAAGGATCCACTCTCCTCACTCTCTCATACACTATGAAAGATCTCCTTCTTGAGGTGGAGAAACCTCTTACAAGCTTTCACAAAGATACAACAAGAATCAAAGCAAACACAAAATGAAATCTTACAAGATTTACAATGAATAAACTCTCTTTACTTTCCTTGCTATCTTCAAGCTTGTGGTTGCCTCTAGAACCTTGGAAATGCAGCAGCAAAAACCTCCAAGACTTCCCTTGAGATGGCACCAATGAAGGAGGAAAAAGGGGAGAAGAGATGTGGCTCAAAACCTGCGTGAAAACCCTTATACCCGACGCCTAGGGTTCCCTAATCGATTACCCAATCGATTACCACGTCATACTAGCCGTTCAACGGCTAGTTTTTGAACCTGAATCGATTAGCCAATCGATTAAGACTGCTCTTAATCGATTGACCAATCGATTAAGGGAAGGCTGAATCGATTACCCAATCGATTCAGCCACCTTCTGTTCTCGCAACAAACTCTCTTAATCGATTACCCAATCGATTCACTTTCTCCTTAATCAATTACCTAATTGATTAAGATCCTCCTTAATCAATTACCTAATTGATTGCCATCCTTCTTAATCAATTACCCAATTGATTAAGATCCTTCTTGTTCTCGCGAGACAACAACCCAATCGATCACCCAATCGATTGAGATCAACCTAACTTGTGTTCACGGTCAACCCCTTTGACCAACCTCGATTTTACGGTCAACCCCTTTGACCAACCTGGATTTCTTCTGCCTAGTTCCCAACTAGGACTTAACCTGATTCCCCACCAGGTTTGCCTAACACTCGAGTTAGGTCTAGTCTCTCGGTAGACTTCCACCTTGCCAGCATGCGATCTCCCCGATCCATCTGGACTTCACCTAGTCCCACTAGGTCTTCTCCCATACCAGCGTGCGATCTCCCTGATCCACCTGGACATCACCTAGTCCCACTAGGTGTGCCTAGTCCCACTAGGTCTTTTTTCATGCCAGCGTGCGATCTCCCCGATCCACCTGGACTTCACTTAGTCCCACTAGGTGTGCCTAGTCCCACTAGGTCTTTTCCCATGCCAGCGCGCGATCTCCCCGATCCACCTGGACTTCACCTAGTCAAGTCTCTAGTCAACCTTGACCCACTTGACACCATATGACATTCAACCATAATTATCAAATTCAAACATCAATGTCAAACATCGAAACATACACCTCAAGCTCACCCAAGCTTGCTAGACTCAAGCTCACCTGAGCTTTGTCAAACTAGGTCAACCCTGACCTAACCAAGATTGCACCAACAAAGGCTTGGAATTAATTCGAAATAATCTAAGTATTCTTGCTTAGGCTCTCTCCCTCTCCTCCCTTCTTCCTCTTGGCCGGCCACAAGCCTCTCCCCCTTTCTTCTTGCCGTGAGCACAAGGAGAAGCATCGAGGCGACGAAGTTCTTCCGTTAGGACGATCTTCCTCTCCAGTCATCATCACCTTGGGATTGGGCGCAAGTCATCTTCCTCCTTCTCGCCGGAATTGTGATTCCGGCCAACCTTGGTGGTGAGTTTTTCCAATGTGATTAATTCTCTCTTGGTTTTTGTCGCGTTCTCGGAGAATCTAGTAGTTTTCGAGAACACGAAACTCGTGGCTTTGCGAAGTCATCCCGAAGATACTCGACGTGGACGCGAATAGAGGCGGAGCTTCCGAGGGGCGCTTACGGTTGGATCTCGTCCCTTCCTTCGAGTTACGCGAGGTAACAAGTAAATTAGTTTACGTTTCTATAAAATTTTAAATATATGATCATGTTTACACAACATAAGGTTGCATGCTTAGATATGTGGTTAAATAATTTGAGAAATTATTTATGCTAAACCTTCCGCTGCACGTAATTAATTTTAAAATTACGAACCCGCATCCATGTCAACATGCACCCGGTCCCAACACTTTCATATCCTTTCATTCACCAAAACTTATTATTCAATATCATCTAATGACTTTCAAACCATATAATATCCAAACATGACATAAAATCCCACAAGATAGCATGACACTTCCCTATGATTTCAATCTTGCAATTTCTGATCATCTAATATGTCATTTCTCACTTAACCTAATGAATCAGTCGACTGCCCCCAAGGCAGTCGACTGCGAAAATTCACAGAATATTTTTAGGCTCTGATCAGTCGACTGCCCCTAGGGCAGTCGACTGATACCTGAATTACAGGTTTTTCAACCCAACTTTAGTAATGCTTAGATAATTCCACAAATCTCCAAAAATTATGAAATTTCACGGGGAGATTTATGGGGCCAATGTCTACTTTGGAAAAAAACATTTCCAAACAAATGTACTCCGGATCCCAAGATTGGCATGAAATCCAACTCTACCTAAATTGTATCATTTTAACTCCTCCAAACGTTCTAATTTAGGCTTCTCCTTGATGTATCTTCTTATCTCTGACCATAATATATTCTTAGCATTTAATTATATGGTATTTTCCCATTAAACCTTAATTTTATCAAATATCACCCTATTTTCACCTTTTTCTCCTTAAATCCTCTTTTGAATGTGCCAAAACCTAGGGTTAAGACTTACCCAAGTCTTCCAATCCCTTTTGACACATTTCACCTAATTTCCTAGGAGAAAAACTTTTGAGATCTATTTACCATGGACCCCAAAGGCTCCTAGAGCTCCCCCTTAAGCTCTGAGCCCTAGCTACCTCCCTTGGTGACTTAACCCATACTAGACCACACCGGTGTGCTTCCGGTGATTCTTGGCCTTCAAAATGGACCTTCTTAACCTTGGACACCTTGTCCTTGGTTAAATCACCCTTTCTACCTTTTGATGGCACCCACTTGCCATCCTTGGACTTGCCCTCCTTGCTATGATTATATGCCTTTCCAGCATATTTCTTTCCATCTACCTTGGAGGTCTTAGATCGGTATCCCAAGCCCGATATATCATAGTTAGGTTTTAAGCTACCCACCACCATGTCTAACCCCTTAGATCCAACCGTGAATCATTCTAGGACCTTTTCTAATGTATTAAGTCTTGCTCTCAAGGCTTGATTTTCCCTTGCCAAGTCCCTAACTTTGGTTTCCATAGGTCCACCTTGGACATTTCTAGGCCTACTCTTCTTTCTAGGCACATTCCTCCGCTTTTTGGGATTAGTGCATGATCCTTAGGTCTAGAAGTCCTGGGCTCATGATGCATGCTTTTCCTAGGGTTATGATTTACCTTGTTAACCCTAGTCCTATCATTATATCTAAATCCAAAGTTGTGCACTAGTAAGTAATTTTCATTAATTTTAGCATGCATGGATGGGTAATTAACATGATTCTTAAAATGCAAGAAGGAACTTGAAATTGAATTACATTTTGGCTTAAGGTTAGGAGTTACCTTCCTTACCTTTGGAGTTCCTCCTTGATGTGGGCTTCTTTTCTTCTTTCTTTCTTCTTTCTCCCATCTCCTCAAGTGCTCCATTTTCTTTAGCTCACTTTTTCTAGGACACTTGGTGTGAAAGTGCCCCATCTCTCCACATGTAAAGCATCGGATTTTCTTTCTTTTCTCGTGGGCTTCTCCAATCCTACACTTCATGTTAGATTTAAATGGAATTGAAACTGGTTTAAATTTTACCTCCTTTTTACCTTTCGGGCACTTGTCCTTGTAGTGCCCCTTTTCGTTGCAACCAAAGCATGTGATGTGCTCTTTCAATTTAGCTTTGGTGGAGGTATGAGTTTCTTCTTCAACATTAGATGAAGTGGATACTTCCTCTTGTTCTTGTGTAGATGAGAGTCTCTCCTCCCCCTCAATCCTTGAGGTGGTGACCTCCTCCTCTTCTCTAGATGAGGTGGATGACCTCTCACTTTCTTCTTCCACTCCATTTGATGATGTAGACACTTCTTCCTCTTGGTCTTCTTGGACTATTAAACTTGTTTCTTCGGGCTCTTCAACTCTTTAACTTGGTGTAGGGTTCTCATGATACTTCATCAAGTTGTTCCACAACTCATAGGCATTTTTGTATGTCCCTACACTACTCAAAACATTGTCAGGCAAAACATTTTCTAAAATATCAATTACCTTTTCATTTGCCCGAAACTGTTCTTATTGCTCTTTGTCTCAATATCTAGGACGAAACATCTTTCCGTGCTTGTCCTTTGGAACTTCGAACGGTTCTTCTATGGCTATTCTACACGCCCAATCCATGCTAAGCCAAGTCTCCATCCTTGCTTTCCAATAACCGAAATCCTCATGGTCGTAGGGCGGTGAAATGTAGATATCTTCACCAAATTTATCTTCCATCATTTCTTCTTCCTCTAGCGTGTGCTCCCTCGGCGGTTAGTCCGATCAAGAGCGGTCATTCGCTCTGATACCAACTGATGGATCGACTTGGTGTGCTAGAGGGGGGGTGAATAGCACTTCTCGAACCCCTTACTTCCTACAAGGTTAGTTGCACAGCGGAATATACAATAAAACAATAACAAAATCACTAACCAATGCTAACACGGACGATTTACTTGGTATCCACCCTGGACAGGTGACTAATCCAAGAATCCGTCGGTGGATCACTCCCCGGATAACCTCCGACTAGTCCTTGTCGCTCCTTGTGGGTGGAGAAACCTCGCCACAGCACCTTGACATGACCTGGACTCAAGAGACTACTAACAAGCCTTAACCAAGCTTGTTTCGTCAAGAGTCTCAGCCCAAACCGAGTTCTCTTTAAATAGAACTCAGGCTGAAAACCCTCGCCACCAGTCGACTGCCCCCAGGGCAGTCGACTGGTGCCATTGACATTCGACCGTTGCACCCCAACGTTCGAATTCTCAGCCAACTCACCAGCCACATACCAGTCGACTGCCCCCAGGGCAGTCGACTGGTCCCAGGGCTGAGACCTTTCTATAAGTTCCATCAGTCGACTGCCCCCAGGCCAGTCGACTGGTCTACTCACCCACCTAAGGTTACCCTTCCTGAGTACATTCCATTCCGCACTCCAACCCTAGGATTTCCCGAGTACAATCACACAACACTCGTACCCTCATGACTTGACTAACTCCTCATCCGCAGCCTCGACTATTGCCTTGTCGCCCTCTTCATCTTTGGTCCTCGTCCCTCGGAGGCGCACGCAAGCCTCCAGCTTGCCTCTTTGCCACCCTTCACGTACGCCTCGAAGTCCGTGCCCATCAGCTCATCGTCCCTGCACTCCAAAGTCCCTCGGGTGCGCACGCAAGCCTCCAGCTTGCCTCCATGCCACCCTTCACCGTACTGAGGCCGTCCAGTCAAGTCCATATGTGTAACTTGTACAACCTGCACACTCAACATACACATATGAGATAACAAGGGTAAACCTAACTTAAACCCTTTGCCCAAACATCAAAACACTTGGTCACTCTAGACCACAGATTGCTTCAACAATAATTTATAATCATTAGAAGTTTGGACACCAAAAATACCATCTCCTAGCTCAACTCTAACTATTGATATTGGATTTTGAGAAATCCAAATATCCTAGGTCAATCAGTGGGTTTTGGTGAAAACTCACTGATAGACCTAAAAATCTCCCATTGCAACATAATTTATAATCATTACAAATTTGGACACCAAAAATACCATCTCCTAGCTCAACTCTAACTATTGATATTGGATTTTGAGAAATCCAAATATCCTAAGTCCATCAGTGGGTTTTGGTGAAAACCCACTGATAGACTTAAAAATCTCCTATTGCAACATAATTTATAATCATTAGAAGTTTGGACACCAAAAATACCATCTCCTAGCTCAACTCTAACTATTGATATTGGATTTTGAGAAATCCAAATATCCTAGGTCCATCAGTGGGTTTTTGTGAAAAGTCACTGATAGACCTAAAAATCTCCCATTGCAACATAATTTATAATTATTAGAAGTTTGGAGACCAAAAATATCATCTCCTAGCTCAACTCTAACTATTGATATTGGATTTTGAGAAATCCAAATATCCTAAGTCCATCAGTGGGTTTTGGTGAAAACCCACTGATAGACCTAAAAATCTTCTATTGCAACATAATTTATAATCATTAGAAGTTTGGACACCAAAAATATCATCTCCTAGCTCAACTCTAACTAGAACTATTGATATTTTTATTTAATTTACTTATATTTATCCAAGATTGTGTTCAGGCCCAAAGAGGGCCTGAACATTCCTTAGGCCTGGAGGGCCTGAACACATCTATGTTCAGGCCCTCCTAGTGTGACTTCAAACCTTGCGTTTTAATATGAAATTAAGTGTTTTGATAGGTTTTTATATATTAATATATTTTTAAAATAGAAAAAAAATTTGAATCTACGTCCGACCTGAATCAAAAGATTTCAGGCTGACGCTGGGCCTGAAATATTTTGATTTCAGGCTCTGCGTGGGCCTAAAATCAATAGATTTCAGGCCCACGCTCTGTTTTTTTCAAATTTTTATATATTAATATATTTATTAAATATTATTTAATATATTAATTTCTATTAATTAAATATATAAATCATTTATTTATATTTTTAAATCACGTTGTATGAGATATTTTTTAACTGAAATATTTTTTCGATTTTTACCTTATATTTTTTAGTTTAGTGCCGATTCCATAATATATTATTTTAAAATAAAAGTCTGAAAAAGCATGTGCAGACGTCTCGGAATTTGTTACTGAGAGAGAAAGAGAAAGACAGTTGTTAGCAGGAGGGGTATAAGAGGAAGTTCACTAAAATGTGTGCGCCCTTTGGTGAAAATGAAACTATGATACGCCTTTTGGTAATTTCTAATTCTTAGGTACGCCCTTTGGTAAATTGCCGATATTTTTTTCTTTCCTTTAGGAATATTTTTTTTATCATGATTCTTTCTAGGATCCTAAGTAAGTTAAGTCAAACTAAACTTTATAATATTTAAATTTATTTGATAAGATAATCAAATTAAGTTGAATCTAAAATGAATTAAATCGTTGAAATAATTATTCAAATTTGATTTGATTTTTTTAAGAGCTTAAGCTTGATTCGTTTTGATATTATTTAATTTTTATTTTAAATTTATTTTATTATTTAAAACTTTTATATTTTAAACCTCTTCGTTTAATCATTAAGTTTGATAATAAAATTAATCGTTTATTTCAAAATTTAATTGTTTATTTAGTAGGATACTAAGAATTTTATTTATGATAATGATTTATAAATTTTATTTATAAATATTATTCATAAACGAATTAACTATATATAAATATATTTAAATTTATTTATTTAATTGATTATATATATTAAATTAATATGAATAAATTCCTAGTATCTAATATCAAATTTATTCGTGGTGTCGTAATTCTGTCCCCCTGAAAGAACCTCAATCGCTGACGTGTCTACACCAAAGCATGACGTATCTCAAACCACCAGATAATTCGAAAAATTGAATTAATTGCGAATCGTGACTCGTTTAATTGTGGACCCCACACTGTATCTAGATATTCTTTTCATTTATTTTTGTGACCGCCAGATAAATAAATAAATACAATGTTTCATGATCTGCATTAAAATCTGGCGTGCAATTAATATATTAATTTAATTTTGTCGTCCGAATAATTATCCAACAAAATTAGGTCACATCAAGGAGGTTTAAGGTTTTTTTATTTGGATAAGTATTGTACTAATATATAATTTGACATTGTTTAACTTGGATTGTCAGTTATCAAAATATTTTTTTTTATTTGTATTGATGTTTCCAAATAATTGTGAAGATTAGGAAGGAACTGACGTACCCAATAAACAAATCCAATTTATTCATCTCACAAATTGAATTGATAATGTTTGGATTAAAAGTAAGAGGGCTCGCTTTTTATTAAAATTGTTAAAAATCCCTCTCTCTTTTATTTATTATCAAAGTAGCACCATATTCTATTTCAATTTTTTTATTTTTGAAAATATTTTTCCCATAATATGATAATAGTTTGTAAGTTATGATGTTGTAATCCATCAAAATACCATCGACCATATTCATTTATCGCTCGTGAAAAATGTGCCTGATTATTTTATTCGGCTCACTTTCTATTTAGTGAATTGAGGGGCTTCCGCGAATAAATGCACGTCATCTTTAGTACGGCAGAAGATTCTACTCTACGCTGCCGGAGCATTATTGTTTTGTTCCTCCAGACCTAACCACTTGTTCACCCGCAATGCGGCCCCCGGATGAACAAACCACGAGATGGTAAAAAATGAGTTACAATTGCAGGTTGGAGACGAAGGGTCGAGCTCTTCATCGAGTATGCACGTCATCGCTTTCGTGAGACGGCGTTCCGGTGAGCTGTCACTCATAACAGTTCGTAGCTCCTACTCTATCGTACCTTCATGATGATTGGATAAGAATCCACGGGTTCCACCTGATTCACTCCAAAGGTACCGGGGTAATTTCGAGTCCATTTTGTCGTTTTATCTGTTTTTTTTTCTCTCCCTCTCTCAAATTCCAAATCGAAGCTTCTGTCTCTTTTCCTCTTTTTTCCTTTTTCCTTTCTTCTTCCCAGTTCTTCCTGCTTCTCGCGATCACTTCGAATTCTATCGCCAATCGAAGCTCCTCGTCTTGCGAAGATGCCTTCTTGGTGGAAGGGGAAGCACAAATCCAAGTCGAATTCCGTTCCGAACCCTCGTACGGAACCGGAGACGCCGCGGACGCCGCCGGCGATGCTCGAAATGCGTTTTTGGACGCGAGCCACGAGAATAA
Source organism: Boesenbergia rotunda (assembly GCA_024364735.1). NCBI lineage: Eukaryota > Viridiplantae > Streptophyta > Magnoliopsida > Zingiberales > Zingiberaceae > Boesenbergia > Boesenbergia rotunda. The sequence continues at coordinate 57,449 of JAGFNQ010005478.1, read as the reverse complement.
GGAGAAATCTAATAGCTTTGACGAGTGTATCGTCTCTAGGAGGAGTTCGGAGCATCCAATTGTCGGCGGTGGTGGCAGGCGAGGAGCTGCAGTGGGGTCGGGATCCATGTTTGGTCACCCGCTACCGCTTCCATCCATGATCTCTTCACAGGGCATGTCGATGGGGTCGGCCTCGGCCTCGGCCCCAGCGTCGGCATCGGCGTCTGCTTCAATTTCCAGTGTTAGCTCCTCCGGGTCGTCGGATGAGACGCCTGATCTTGCGTCCTCCAGGTATCCTGTTCCTTTTCAAATATACTTTTCGTCGTGGCCTGTTGGAGGTAGAGTTTTACTCGTTGTCTATGTGAAAAAGATATAATAGTATTTGAAATCTCTTCTATCTTTGAGTGTTTTTCGTTAAGGACGTTTTTTTTTTAAAGATTTCAGGTGTTCTATCTAAACTCAGAGCCCTTATGCGAGGATTCTCACATATGGCATTCAGTCTTAGCCCTATCCTTTTGTTAGCGCTTCATGTAATCAATCGAACCTTTTTTTTTTCATGAAGCAAGAATTTGTCGGTTTCGCTCTTGATTTAAGTTTAACACCAGTGAATTAGTACAAGGAAATGCTTCTCTCAAAATCGAGTTTTCCGTTTCCGAACAAATCTTTACTTTTAATGCATAGATCAAGGTTTGTCACCTAATTTGTGCCCTTGGGATTCTGTCTGTCTGCTTATTGTAGGTATTCTGACCCGATCATGGGAGGCAAACGTGGAGTATATGATTTGCAAAGGCATGAGCATGTGGCTGAAAGCAGGGAACACTTCTTATTCACACCAGTCATGGAGCATCCAAATGGCGAAAATGCTTATTCTCAAACCCAAACTTCTCCAGAGACCATATTTAGTAGAAGAACTGCAAATCCTTCCCCTGGTCTGAGTGGAAACCATTTTTCAACTTCACCTATGCATCCCAGTTCGTTTGGTACATCCCCGACCCGCTGGCAAGATCATTTACCTAGCCCACCTCATCCGCTACCTCTTCCTCCAAATTCTCCAAGCTGCTCTTCACATTCTCCATCTTCTTCTTCTTCTTCTCGCTCTCCTAAGACAAAGTGGAAGAAAGGAAAATTACTCGGCAGGGGTACCTTTGGCCATGTATATCTTGGATTCAACAGGTACTGTGTGTAAATTTATGTGCATCTCTTAACCTTTAGAAACTTTCTACTCATCAAAAGATATTAAATCCTGTTTTGATGGGTGGACTTACATATTACTCGGCAGGAGTATTTACTTACTAAGTTTAGTTCTCTTGCACTAAAGTCGTGCATTATTAGATTATGATTTGACATTACATTTATCTTCTGTGTCCATGCTCCAGTGAAAGTGGACAGATGTGTGCCATTAAAGAGGTCAAAAACATTTCTGATGATGCAAATTCCAGAGAATCTCTCAAACAGCTAAACCAGGTAATCTTATCATCTCTTGTTTTGTCATTCGTGATTGAAGTTCACCGATTGTCATTTGCATTCAACTGCTAATCGTTATATTTAAGAAATTTACTTTGAAATAACTATTTCAGGAAATAACTTTGCTTAGCCAACTCTCACATCCCAACATTGTGGAGTACTATGGCAGTGAGCTGGTAAGTTCACCATCAGGAAATCATTCCTTACCTGTATGAAATTTGCTCAGTTTTGGCTAGTTTTACTTAGAAAATTTGCTTAAACAAATCATGAATTTTTGTTTAACATGTGTTGCACAGATGGAAGACTCCTTATCTGTTTTTCTTGAGTATGTTTCTGGGGGTTCCATCCACAAGATACTTCAAGAATATGGTGCTTTCGGGGAAGCATTAATACGTAGCTACACTGCACAAATACTTTCTGGACTTGTTTACTTACATGGGAGGCATACTGTACACAGGTATTTGGCAACTTGTATTTCTAGTCGCAATGAGCCCTTTGTATTTTTTCCCCCTTGTTTATTGGCTCAAGATGCAATCTGATCTGGCAGAGATGTCAAAGGAGCAAACATATTGGTAGATCCTAATGGTGTAGTCAAACTGGCTGATTTTGGCATGGCCAAACATGTGAGGTTCTTGCTGCTATTTTGCTTGTTGGTTTCTTATAAATTTCGAGAAGATAACTAATGCAATTTCTTAGCTAAAATGATTAATCATTCACGAAGTACAAACTTATGTATTACTTAGAATATTACTAACTCCATTGGGAAATTAAACTTTTACTTCATGAGAAAGCATGTATTCAATCTATAAAATGACAATCTTTAGGCATGTTACTGTCTGAGTCTCACTTGTGTAATGTGTTTCATTGGATTTCCAATCTGTTAGTCAGGAACTGATTCTACTTGAATTTTCATAGCTTCTCTCATGATTTAAAAAGGCTCAATTGTATATTTGTATTTTTGTCGACTTAGGAAGTACAAATCGGTCAATTGGGGTCATACAGATGACTACAATGCTGATGTAGTATCAACAGTATGATATTTGTATTCAGAAGGTATAATAAGAGAAGAAATCAGGGAGACTTAAAGATGATAAGAAGAAATGAGGAATTTTGCATGAGGGAGACATAAGGATTGATTCATTGAAAAGAGAGACTGCTAAGAGATAACCATTTGAAAAGAAAACCTGCTTTTCTATGGGAGGAACAAATTAATGACCATTTTGATTTTGTCCCACAAAATGCAGCTACTATAGTCTTGAGCAGTATTCCATTTATGTGCTTGGATTTGAAAAGACAAAAATTAATTCTAAACCTCAGTGAAGATGGTTTACCTTTAATAGAATCCATTTATGAATCTGGTTGAGGAAATTAACATATGCCTCTCCGTTTCATTTAGCTATGCCTCTAATGTTAAAAATTCTGTTTCTGGAAGAAGAATAGGTTGACAGATATAAGGAAAGGGTTTTGTTTAAGAGAAACCATTCTCATCTGATGTCTTGAAAGGAAACATTAGAGAAAGAAAGGTGGAAGAAAAATATACATGCTACATATCTATTAATATTTATAAAACACAGTTTTATATGTAGACGTGACATTCACAGGGAGTTTACGATTCCCGCCTAAACTAAATCCAACTTTTAGATTTTTTTTAAAACAAATAGGTTTTAGATATTAATAGATTAGTTTTTTATTTCTCAATATGATAGAGAAAATTAACAAAGATAATTATAAATCCTAAACAAAAAAAATTATTAATTTAATTTTAATGAAATATAGGCATTTAGTTTCCCTTGAGTTGATGTAAAAAAAATGATAGTCCCACATCTGAAGTTACCAAGGCGAATTACACACAGAGCAATTATAAAAATGGACAAAGAACGGTAAAGCAATTCATACATTTCTCGGCCTTTTGCCTAAGATCAAGTGTAGTATCTGTTCTTATCAGTTTAATATTTGATATATGGGTCATTGGTCCACTTTAATATTAAATTAATTTTTATATGGGGGATGACCCATCACAGTAGCTTGCTACTAGGATTTTAATGTGTCGCCTGTGTGTTTCACTTAGCATAGGCCTAGCACACCCCTATCCAAGTAAAGTAAATTTTAGATCGCATCCATATCCACCACCTTATAAAACTTATGATCATCATTAATATCTTATATTATAAAAAATAATAATATATCTTATATTGACATGAATCCATGATGAAATAAAATTACTTTTCATTTTAATTTTTCATTTAATAATAAAAAATGACATATATATATTATCACTAAACATGTTATTTGAATTGTGTAAGATTCTCGTGCATCGCACGGGTATTATACTAGTGTCCATTATAAGTCGCAATTCAATGAATGGATCCCAAGTCGTTAATTAACAGCTAAATAAACCATGATGCTTTTGTGCAATTGATAACTTCAATATTGGAATAGTGAACGCAAACATGTCATATTATTTAACTTCAATCTCAGAGCCAGTTACATAGGATTAAAGGAACTAGGACTGTGAGGTCAAACACAAAGCTAGCTAATGGATGGACTACAAATACTTATTCTTGAAACCATGTTTAACAAGGATGCTACCTATTTACTTCAAGAAGTAGTCTTGGCTATCTTTTATTGTGTTAGTCATGTACTTAGCATTTTATTTGTGGCGCTTATACTAAAGTTCTCTATGCTCTGCTCACTTATCTGTTTTTTCCCTCTATGTTTTATTCTATTTTTGACATTGTTTATCTGGAAACAGATGAATGCATATACTTCAATACAGTCATTCAAAGGAAGCCCTTACTGGATGGCTCCTGAGGTAAATTTATACATTAATCTTCTTTGAAGCAATAATGTTTGTACATAGTTATGCACTTATCTCTTGCAATTTATGTAAACCACTAAATGCTCAAATCCTGATAAACTTCTTACTAATTGCAGGTTGTCATGAATAGTAGTGGCTATGACCTCACCGTGGATATATGGAGCCTGGGTTGTACAATTATTGAGATGGCAACTTCCAAACCTCCATGGAGCCAGTTCGAAGGGGTATGTTATATTTATTCCATACATTATTTTGAAATAAATATCCAACTTTGATGTTGTTCCAACCTTTCACAATGTATTAGATAAATTTTCCCTAATTGTGTTTATGTTCCAATCAACAGGTTGCTGCAATATTTAAAATTGGTAATAGCAAAGATTTACCAGAAATCCCAGACCACTTTTCTTCTGAAGGAAAGGATTTTTTAAAGCTATGCTTGCAGCGTGATCCATCTGCACGCCCGTCGGCTTCTCAGCTGATACTTCACCCTTTTGTTCGAGACCAAGCAACAACCAAGATTATGAAGACGAATATGGTCAATGAAGTGTCCCATTCTGTGCCTAATGCAAGTCAAGTCACGGTAATCTTGGAGAAACTTGTTCATCATTCTTAAACCCCTCTCATTATATACACTTCAAGCTATGCACAAATATCCTCTATTTTTGGAATTAGCTCTTTAGATTGAATTAACTTGGTGAACTCGATCAGTACCGCTCTCATATTTCCATTGATAGGCAAATGTTAAAAACCGTGTGTGGGAAACTAATTCCCCACACAAGCTTCTAGACAATTTTTTTCACATAGGCAATATTGACATTGCTTCCTTGATGCACCAACAGGGCACTGTGGATTTTTATTCAAAAAGAAGTACTTCTCCAATACAGGACAGACATTATAGTACAAGATACCAATTCGGGTTGCACTCGACGTTTCCTCAATTCTCCAAGAACTTGAGGTATTCAGGTTCAATGTTGAAGTTGAGATTCCTATTTGTTTCGCAACTGGTATTTAATGTTTTCTTCTTGTAGGGATTTGCCTAACATGAGAACAAACATGTCGTTACCTGTCTCCCCTTGCTCCAGTCCATTAAGGCAATTCAAACAGTCTAATAGAAGTTTCTTACCTTCTCCTCCCCACCCAGCAGCCAACTACAGCCCGGTGAACCCCTCGCTGTATCGATCGAAGCCAAGCTATAACCCTTAAGATCCTTGGCTTGGCGTTTCCACCCTGTTTCTGGCCCCAATGCCCCGCGGTTCGCCCAGATGATCGAGCATGGGTTTGTAAATACTGAAGCTGCTAGGTTGAAATTTAATGAAGACTTCAGTTTTTTGGATGGATTAGAAACTTGGTTTATTCCCTGTTCATCCATTCGATCGTTGATCAGATTGCTGATTAGGCAGTGCCATGGGAGATCTTCCATTGTAATCTTGTGACTGGAGTGCTAAGTTTTGTGCCTAGTCTTCAATTGTGTTCATAGCACATGTAGCAGTCACACAATTAGAGTTCACCACATTGTATAGAGCAAAGTTGTGTTCATAGCTTGTAACAAATGTTAATGGAGAAAAAAAAATAGAATGGAAACAAAGTTGCGTTCGTATTTTTTCTTATCCCACTAAGTTTTACCCCATTCGTCGACATTAGTTATATCATTGTCCTATATCATTAAGCTTAATTTTTTATTATATCATCATTTAAATATATATTTAAATATTTTTTTTTTCATTTCTACTAAAGTTTTTTTTATTACCTTTCTCTACCAACATATGTATTGGATGCTTAAGTATATGATTATATATATCATTTTAAATGTATCTTTTGGTGTTAATAGACTTAGGTCTAATTGTCTATCAAATATTTTTATTTTTTATCTTATTTATTCGTATATGTCCATATATGTAACTTAACTTCTTTATATGTTTGACTATCATCTTTTACCTTGTGTATTCCAGCTTTAATTTTATATAACATAGCATATTTAATCAATATTATATAAAATTTCTTTTTAAAATTTAAAAATATCTTAAAGATATTTTATGATAAAAAAATATTTGATATCTTCGTCCATTTCAATCATGACTATTATATAAAACATTTCTATCAATCCAATTCTCTTACAAAAATACTCTCGCATATTTAAAATTTTCAGATACATAATTGGCCATCTCTCATGAATAATTCATTAATATAGTAAAATAATAAGGAATCTAAGAAAAAAATAATTAGAATGTTAATATAATGAATTTAAGGTTGCTCAAAAAATGATATAAATAAAAATAATTTATTTAGGGTTTAAAATAAAATATTTTACATTTTTATTATGATTATATTATGAATAACAACAAATTCGAATGCTCGTCGTGGGCTCCATTCGAGTCAACGGACGTGATTAGATCAGAAGAGCGCGGACCGATCGTAGCTGTCTGTTCATTCCTTCGCGGTCGGCTTCCATCGATACTATCGAAGTCGACCTCCTCGCCTCGCGTCGCCTCCAAATCATTGTTCTCGCTCTCTGCTTTCTTCTAGCCAGCTTACTGCGAGGGATCGCGAGCTCGCCGATCGCCGTCGCCGTGAAGCCGATCTGCGACGGGGCCTGAAGGAGGAGGACGCGGGCGAACCGAGTGCCTCATCGAGCATGATGAGGGCTCGTCGTAGGCTCCACTCGCGTCAACGACGCGCTCTCCGCGGCCGCCTTCCGCCTCAGAAGGTCCGACATCGGACTCTCCTCTCGTACGTTTTCAATGATCGCTCACTCGGATCGTTTTCCTTCACCCCAAATCTCTTTCTCATATTACCGGTTTTGGTAATTCGTTGTTAACTTTAGTTCGATTGAATTTTAGATCCACCGGAGACGGAAGGTAGCTCGATCGATCTGCGAGGCGGCTCTTAATGTTGCATTTATCGTCGATGCCGGTAATGATCTTTCACTGCCGGTGTTGGTTTTCTCTTTTTAACAGCATTTCTCGAATTTTCTAATTTCAATTCTCGATCTTTCATGTTCAACTGTTCAAGTAATTGGACTAACGTGCGTCTAAAGAACGCTCTTCTTGTTGGGATCTAACTCCATTTCTCTTCTAGTTATGAAGTATGTTCCAGTTTGAGATTAGGGTATGGCAGTATCTGCGACCGAGCTCGTTGGGTAGGTTCGATGCCTGTCAGATCAATTATTGTCATGTCGGTCTCTGTCAATTCGGTGTTTGGCTGGATCAGCATGTCCGGTCTGCAGGTTCTGGATCGACAATTATCAGACTGAACAGCACAACACTCCGGGTTTAGGTCAGTGCCAAAAAGCAGTATGACTGATAACATTTATACTGAGGGATGTTATAATACTCGCCTCATTAAAAAAAACAAATATATATATATATATATATATATTTTGTATTTTTTATATTCATTTTAACATTAATATTTATTATTTATGAAATTTTACAAATATCATTACATTAATTAAATACAATTTAAATTTTATTTATACAATTTAAATAATTATTATTTAAAATAAATAATAATATTATTTTAAAATACATTTATTAGATAAATATATTTAAAAATAATATATTTTAAAAATATAATTAAAAAATGTTAATGTGTGTATGATCTTGTCGCGAAGTGAGATGGAATCCCCCAAGAGTGAGATGGCATCCCTGAGCACCACCAACTGCTGAGACCGACTCCAACCTGCGGACGAGAGCACGATCGCGCATACCTGCGGAAGGAGGAAGGAGGGGCTTATATAGCCAGGGGAGCTGACAATCCCTGTATGTGTCCATCACTTCTGAGTACCTGGATGAGACAGGGGTATGGGTGCTTGTCAGCGCATGGGAAGACACCGGTTGGCGCCGTTCTGCCGGACCTGCAGAAGGACGGCATGGCGCAGGGTGCTCAGATAGTACAGTAGTACAAAGTCAGCGAGATGTCCGCGGCGTGCGCTATGAATGGGGTAAGGCTCGCGCTGACCTCCGCCTCATGACCGTACATATGTTGTCCTGGAGGGGTTGTCGACCGGCTGGCCTGAGTGATATCGGCCGGGTCGGGTGTAATGTCTTCGAGTGACGTGGGGTACAACATGAGTTGGGGGGCGCGGAGGTGTATTCGATTTGCTCGCTCTCGGGTCACTCGGTTGAGAGAGGCCGAGCTGAGGGATGCTTATCCCTGACCCACCCGACCTATCCCTGGATTGGGTGGCCGGCCCTGGTGGTCGAGCCAAGAGTCGCTCGGTACTGGCCTGCTAGTCCTTGGGTCGGGTCGGGCGGTTGGTGGTTCGAGGGTTCCCTGGTTCGGGAATTCCTTGGGTCGGGCCTTCGTCGGCTTGTTCTCCATCGACCGCCGTGTATTATCCAAGTTAGGGTTGGTTTCCCCGTGTCCTCGAGTAGGTTGGGTTGGGCTGACTTTTGCTAGCTTGACTCCTGAGCCCCTCGGCTCACCTAGACTCTAGGGGCCTTAGTTTCGACCTTGTCCAGACGTGGCGCCAGGCTGGCCAGCCGCCCGTTAGCTAGGCCAGGATCATAGGCATCCCCTTCGAGTCTAGTCGAAGGAGGCGCCGAGTCCGACTGACTGGACTATTGTTTTAAAGCAAGCCTGACACACTCGAGTGGTCTAACCTTCCTTGCCTACCTTCATAGTTGCCTCGGCGTGGGTTGCCCGACTGGCAGACCCAGTCACATCACGCCATCTTTTCTATCTCATCCTTTGTCTGATTCGTACCTCTATCATCAATTACTACATTAATCGCCAGGCCACGTGTCCCCCGCCTATTACTTCCCTGAGCAACGAGGAGTCTGCCGCCCGTCCTCGCAAATGATTATCTCGCACGTGCGCCACGCCGCCTCGGGGGATACTTCGGGCCTGATCGGACGGTCCACATCCTTTCCTCCCTTTCTTCTGGACCGTCATCGGATGGTAGGCGTTGATTCCCCATCCCTATAAATAGGCTTTTACCCTTCGGTTTTTTACCATCGCCTTTCACCCTTGACACCTAACTGCTGCTCTCGCGCGCTCTGCTAGGGTTCCGGCGAGTTTCGACAGTGTTTGCTTTCTGGCCATCTTCTCAGACGGTTTCCCATCCTTCGGTTAGTCCCTTTGTCCTTTTGTTTTCCCATGGAGTCTTGTTCTTCCCACCCCGAGCCATGGTACTCCACCATGGTTACTGACTTTCATTTCCATGACCTTGACCAGCTTCAGTCGGATTATCACATCCCTTCTGACTACCGACTCCGTCTACCCGACCCGACTGACCGACCCGAAACCACTCCTTCTGCCTTCATCACCCTGTCCTGAGACCACTTACAGGTCGGGCTTCGTCTCCCTATCCATCCCTTTATTTCCTCCCTTTGCACATATTTCAAAATACCTTTGTCTCAACTAGTCCCGAACGTCATCCGTCTGATGTGCAGCTCGGCTATCATATTCACCTTGTACCAGATACCCCTCCGACCTAAAATCTTTCACTACTTCTTCTACCCCAAGAAACAAGAGTCGGGTGACTTTTTCTTCCAAGCCTGAGCAAAAACTTCTTTCCTAGCAAAACTTCCATCCTCTAACAAAGGTTGGAGAGAGCGCTACTTCTTTGTTAAGACCACTCCGACCCCGAGCTGGCCCATTGCTTGGGTTGAAGATCTTCTCTCTTCCCCTCTCCTATCCAAATATTACCGCACCTTCCCCACTTGCCAATCGACTCTCTCTAAGTTAGGCGGTAGACATTTCCATGGGGTCAATTTGCTAAAGGAAAAGATCCCCTCCACCTTCGGCCTCAGCCCAGTGCCGACTCTGAGGCCCACTTCACTTGGTAAGTACTATATTTCCTTCGAACATTTTAGCTCTAACTAAGATCGTGTTATTTTCGTAGCTACGATGATGCTAGCAGCGGCCTTAGAGGAAGGCTTCGGTCTTGACGACGCCAAGTTAGAAGCTCGGGTCGCTTTTCAATTGAAGGAGAGGGAGGACGCTCCGCCCGAGGCTACTCCTGCGGACTCGATCCCAGTCGTCCCTGAGGAGCCTTCAGCAGCCCCCGATCTTGACACAAAGCTGCTAGCAGCCGACGAGCAACCTCTCGCCCTGAGGCTTCAACGAGCTCCTTGTTGGATCGGGTGGACCGGCTAGAGGGGGGTGAATAGACGGTTATGAAAAATAATAGAGATAGCACTCGTCTAAAAAAAACTTGGTTGCAACTAGAACGTTGCTTCCAAGGCGATTAACGCTCAAGCAGAACTCCTTTAGGCGGAGAAGTCTTTACAGTTGTAGCACTGAAGACTTAGAGATGTTACAATTCAATTGATACATTTAATTCTAAATTCTAAGCCTATTTATAGCCTAAGAGAATAAATCTGGATTGTTGATTGTTGAGGAATTTTCTCTTGGCCGTTGATCCATGGATGTAATCTGGATGGTTGATCTTGGATGATATTAACCTGCATCCATTGGATCTGATTAAAGGATAAGACTTTATCCTTTATGAGATAAAGGAATTTTTATCTTCTGCTCGAGATTGCTATTGTAATCTCCAAGTAAGAATATCGACAAGAACAAACTGTCTCCGACCTTTATCCTAATTGGTAAGCTTGGGAGCCTATGTTCTCGAGGTATTGGGTTCAATTCCTCTTAGCAACAATTTAATCTTTCTTTTTCGGGCGACTAGCCTTTTGGTTCTTCTGCTCGCAACAGATAAATAACTTTATCATCTGCTCGCAATAACTATAATCACATTTCCTCCTTATCCTAGTCAGTAAGGTTGGTGATATACGCAATCGAGGTTGCTGGTTCGAATCTTCACAGCAACAAATAAAATTCTTTTTGTTTTAGGTGTCTGGCTTGACTTGGTCAAATTGACCAGTCTTTTGGTTCATCTTCTGGGTGATTTCCTGTCAACCAGAGTTAGGCTAACCCGAACCCGACTCCGGCCTTTCGCCCCTCGAGCGTCCTTCCTCCCGGCTTCTCGTCCTTCGGACACCGTGCACGTCCTTCTGGCTCCACCGGCGTACTCTTTTGCAGCTTCCGCGTCCCTCGGATTGTACCGAGCCCGTAGGCTCACATCCCCGCACAATCCTTCTCGTTCGCTATGTCTTACGCTCGACTTCTTCCGTACCTAAGCTCCTGCACACTTAGCAGAGGGATTAAACATACCAGGACCTAACTTAACCTGGTTGATCACATCAAAACTTATCGGGGCACCAACAATCTCCCCTTTTTTGATGTGCATCAACCCAGGTTCAGTTAGGGTTAAACCAAATAAGTAAAAAATAGTAAAATTAAATAAACAGGTTAAGCATGAAAAAGATGTTTCAATGTAAATCTACAATCTCCCCCTGTACACTAGCCTACTCTCCCCCTTTGATCACAGCAAAAATCGGGGACTAATAAACCGGGGACGAAAAAAGTTAGCATATTGTCAAAAAAAAATTGAAGTGTTTAACTAAAGCTTAAAAGATTAAAAAACATTAGTTTTCAAAAATAGCATTTTCAAGAATTTTTCAAATTAAAGAAAATATAATTACATTAAAAAAAATTTTCTTTAAATTCTAAATGGACTTAAAAAATTCGAAAATAATTTTGACAAAGTCAACATTCGATTTATAGATTCTAAAAAATCGGATCTAGTCAAACTCTTTTTCCTTTGAATTCTTAAAATTTAAAAATATGGTTTCATCAGAAAAATCATAAAAATTTAAAGAGTGTTCGAAAAATTTCAAAAAGTTTCAAGTGTATAGCCAATTTTCCTTAAGTAATAAAAAATTGTACTGAATTTAAAAAAATGACACACAATAAAAATTGTTAGTCAATATCTACAACAAAAATTAATTTAAGATAGATTTAAGAATCCAAAATAGGTTACTATCAACCGGGTTAGTTAAAAATTTAGCAGACACATAATTTCTTGGTATTTTCCTAAGTTGACCCTTGTGATTCTTAAGATACCAGTTCAACCCCTCAGGATAATGATTCTTTTTCTGTCGCAGGCATGTAATATCAAATTTCAATTTCTTAACTAAATTTTCTAGATTTTCACTTTTATTTTTTAAGTTATCGAACATACTTAATGGACATGATATAGATAACTCCTTTTTCAACTTCAATATCTTTCTCCTCTTTTTGCATAAACTATTCAAAACAGATTTTAAAACAGAAAAAAGTTTGTCGGGAGGTAATTTACATACCTCACTTACCATGTCGTCGTATTTGCTGCTTAGTAGTTCCTCGTCGCTGCTGTTTTCGTCAGACAACTCTCCCCCTTCATTGATACTCATCTCCGATGAGCTCTCTTCGTCGTCTTCCTCTTGGTGACTCGCCATCAGGGCAAGTCCAGCATACTCCTCGATTTCTACTCGTCAGAAGACGTGTCATCCCATGTCGCTTTCAGTGCTTTCTTTTTCTTCAGCTGATTTTCCTTCTTCTTGTTCTTTAATTTGGGACGGTTGTCTTTAATGTGACCCTCTTCGTCACAATTGTAGCACTTTACCATTCATCTCTTTGGAGATTTCTTCTTTCCCTGAAACTTTGAAAATTGATTAGATTTAACAAACTTTTTAAATTTCCTTACCAAGTATCCTTCTTCTTCTTCTTCATCATCCGAGGATACCGATTCTGGTACTGTTGTTTTCGCGTTCAGGGCTACACCATTCGTCTTTCGATTTCCTGCAATTCTCGATTCGTGAAGTTCAAATGTTGAAAATAAATTCTCGAGCGAAGTTGTCACGAGATCTTTAGCAATAAAAAAAGAATCAACAAAAGACGTCCAATTGGAATTTCTCGGAAACGAATTAAGCGCGTACCTCAGCGAATCTCGGTTACTTACCTCTTCCCCGAGATTTGTCAGTTCCGTTAACAAACCTTTTATTTTTGAGTGCAAATGCGCTACTGTTTGACCTTTTTCCATGCGGAGGTTGGTCAGCTGGTTCCGGAGAATGTCCCTTATGGCGAGCTTGGCTTCAGAAGTCCCTTCATGTAACTTTAGGAATTTTTCCCAGAGTTCTTTTGCGGATGCGTATGTGCCGATTCGGTTGACTTCTTGTGCTGGGAGTTCAGAAAGCAGGTGGTAAACTGCTTTTCCATTCGATAAAAAATCAGCTTGTTGCTTCTTGCTCCATTTGGTTAAATCCTTCTCTTTGGGAGCTGCAAAACCAGATTGCATTATTATAAACAATTTGAATTCTGTAGTGAAAAACACCTCCATCTTGCGCTTCCATTCGGCGAACTCCCCCTCGAATTTCGGCGGGTAGATGACGGGTTCGACCATTTTAGTTGATGGTGCTGCAGTTGACGGTTAGTCCTTCTGCGGCAAACTAGGCTCTGATACCACTTGTTGGATCGGGTGGACCGGCTAGAGGGGGGTGAATAGACGGTTATGAAAAATAATGGAGATAGCACTCGTCTAAAAAAAACTTGGTTGCAACTGGAACGTTGCTTCCAAGGCGGTTAACGCCCAAGCAGAACTCCTTCAGGCGGAGAAGCCTTTACAGTTGTAGCACTGAAGACTTAGAGAGGTTACAATTCAATTGATACCTTTAATTCTAAATTCTAAGTCTATTTATATCCTAAGAGAATAAATCTGGATTGTTGATTGTTGAAGAATTTTCTCTTGGCCGTTGATCCATGGATGTAATCTGGATGGTTGATCTTGGTTGGGATTAAATTGCATCCATTGGATCTGATTAAAGGATAAGGCTTTATCCTTTATGAAATAAAGGAATTTTTATTTTCTGCTCGAGATTGCTATTGTAATATCCAAGTAAGAATATCGGCAAAAATAAACTGTCTTTGACCTTTATCCCAACTGGTAAGCTTGGCAGCATATGTTCTCAAGGTCTTGGATTCAATTCCTCTTAGCAACAATTTAATCTTTCTTTTTCGGGCGACTAGCCTTTTGGTTCTTCTGCTCGCAACAGATAAATAACTTTATCATCTGCTCGCAACAACTTTAATCACATCTCCTCCTTATCCCAGTCAGTAAGGCTGGTGATATACGTAGGCGAGGTTGTTGGTTTGAATCTTTACAGCAACAAATAAAATTCTTTTTGTTTCAGGTGTCTGGTGTGCTTGGTCAAACTGACCAGTCTTTTGGTTCATCTTCTGGGTGATTTCGGCCAACCGGAGTTAGGCTCACCCAAACCTGACTCCGGTCTTTCGCCCCTCGAGCGTCCTTCCTCTCGGCTTCTCGTCCCTTGGACATCGCGCACGCCCTTCTCGCTCCACCGGCGTACTCTTCCGCAGCTTCCGCGTCCCTCGGATTGTACCGAGCCCGTCGGCTCACTTCCCCACACAATCCTTCTCGTCCGCTACGTCTTACGCTTGACTTTCTCCGTACCTAAGCTCCTGCACACTTAGCAGAGGGATTAAACATACCAGGACCTAACTTAACTTGGTTGATCACATCAAAACTTACCAGGGCACCAACACTCCTTCCCCGATCGGGGCCTCGGTCGAGTTTTCTTCCAGCAAACGCCCCAAAAAGAAAAAGAAGGTGACGGCCAGCTCGGAAGCCCCTCAGGGAACTCCAGTCCCCGCCATCTCTTCCGGTACACCTGACCTCCCGTTACCAGAGGGGTCGAGGTCTCTGCCGGCAAAAGGTCAGATCAACCAGTCACCCATGCATCTCCTGGTGCCCACCCTGTCCGACTGCCGCCTTTGCGTACCATTGGGTGAGCTGTCCGACCGGTGCTAGGAGCTATGACTGTATGGGCCGGTAGCCGACCGCTATCTACAAGGACTCAAGGGGTCTTATTACCGTGGGTCCAACAGCAAGACCGAATCTTTCTTCTTTGAGGCCACTCAGGTATATTTGAGATCAACACTTCTCTTTGCTTGTTACTTAGCTTTAGGATATCATGACCTTCTCTATTTTGCAGTTCTGGGGGTCATGCCATAGCCTGCCTATGTCACTTCTGACCCACTCCACAGCCCGGGTGCTAGCTGAGCAACGGGTGGAATTCCTGGAGGCCCGACTCAAGCACACCTACTTGGTCTCCAGTGAATTCACCCTGAACGACCTGCGAGCAGAGGTCATCGCTCTGCAGGACCGCTTAGCACACTCTGAAGAACAACTGGAGGTCGCCCGAGGCCAGTCGAGACGGTAGACTCGACCATCGCTCAGTCGAACATCCGGATTTCCAATTTGGAGTATGCTGAGTATAAGGCTTGGGCCCTCCAGGCGAGGACTTAGGGTGAACTAACAAAAGCCCAAGCTGAGCTCCTCGAGTCATCCGGAGCCTCCGAGTCCCTCAAATCTCAGCTACAAGCCAAGGAGGAAGAGGCGGCGGCCCAAGCTAAGAAGGTGGAGGAGTTGACGAACGAGTTATTGATGGACCCGAACTAGGTGTCACGAATGTGGGTCTTAAAATTTAGATATGTGTAAAGCTGAAAATCCTTTTTGCTAACAAAGAATAAAATGTAGTAAAGGGGCCACAGGTCGTATTTTTCCTAGGGCTAGTTAAGGTTGTTTGATTCAAGCTCGAGTTTATGTGTCGTTGATATTTTTGGGTTTCAAATAAAATTTGGGTTTGGTTTGTAATTCGAAATGAAAAAAAAACAATGAAAATAAAGGAAACTAAACTAATAAACGAAACAAGTGATGACAATTAATAACTCAACTAATGGAAACCTAATCAACCAAGGCAACTTAACCCAATTTTTGAAAACAATTTTGATATCAAAAGCAAACCAAATGCTAAGCAAAGTGAGTCAAAACAATAGCTGAATTTTCGATTGAACCAATGCAAGAACTTACTTCAAAAATCTAACTTAAAACAAACAAAGTGCTAAGCAATCTAAAGCAGTCCTATTCAAAACCAATACTGAAACCTCACTTGATATAAGTTGCAGGAATTCTAACTGAAATGCAGAAGAAAGAACCTAAATTTCAGAGGCCATCAAATGTAAAGCACTAGTTCAGAATTGGAATTGAGTTGCAGTAATGAAGTCTAGAATTCAGAAACACAAGCTGATTTCCAGCACAATAACACTCTTAAAGGTGTGTCTAACTTCAGGTTTCAAACTTAACTCAAACAGAATGCGAACAAGCTACAACAATCCAATCTGCTCTCTTACTTGATACAACTTGTAAGCAATAAAAATTGATGTGTCGAGAGGGAAACATGAATTTCAGAGACAAATCTAACAAAACACTAGCTGATATCAATCAGCTTGTTGGGGTTTAAGTTGATACACAATTCAGAGATTATGAAACTAATACGCAGCAGAAACAAACTTATCAATTCAGAAACTAAGCAAAAACAGAATCAAATGCACTGCTGAAATTCCTTTTGACACTAATGCAGGACTTTAAACCTAATGGCAGAACTGAAATCCAAATTTGATGAAAACTTAATGCAAAACAACTGACTTAAAATGCAGATTAATTCCAATGCCGAGCTTCACTGATACAAACTCGAGCAACTACAAACTGAAAATTTCAGAAATGAATTGAATTGCAAAGATGAAAACTGGATCGCAGAAACTAAACTGAATTTGCAGAAATAAAAACTGATACGCATCAATTTAAGCCAATTGCAGATATTGAATTCGATTGCTTTGTAAATGAGACAAGCTACAAAGTAAATTCAGAATGTAAAACTTAAGCTAACTTGATACAAAACTGATACGCAGGAGGAATAACTGAAACACAGCTACAGATCTGATACGCACGCACTAAACCATGAAGTAAATTGAAATTGGAATCAATTGTTCACTAGCCGAACTCCCTAGCTAGTTAACTTGCAGAATTTAAACCTAATTAAGGCATAAACAATTCAGAAACGAAAACTACAGCAGCTGATACGAAATCAGAAACGAAACAGATTGCAGAAATCGAAAACTACAGCTAATAAATTGAAAATTCACTAAGTAAACTAAGTCTCGATCCCTTCCTTAGCTCAAGAACTCCTTGCCGTCACACAAGGGTGAGCCTCGAACCCGTAAGCTCCACAAATCACTGAAAATCTGTCTCTGCGAATCAAATCCAACTCAGCCTCTGCTCAATTCTGAAAACCCATTCGATTTCCTTGATTCAGCCGTGTCCAAGTGTGATGGTGATTTGGGGATGATCAGAGCACTCTAGGGAACCCTTCCAGATAGCTCAGGTGGATGGAAATGGTGCACAACCGAGACCAAGGACAGCAAACGACAGAGCTGAGGAAACCTCACTTAGCTCTGTTTCTTGGGCAAAATGGAACTGGAAACTTCACGGAGAGATCTTCCCAATGACCTAGAATTTGATCTAATGAAGGAATTGAAGTGGTCACGCCTTCGGATGAAGAAATTAAAGAAGAAACGATGAACAATCTAAGGAAAATGAGCTGCGGCGAGGAAGACGCGACAAAGCTGCCCTGTGGAGAATTTTGATTAAATACTTAGCAATGGACGACCCAGATTTCCTTATCTCAATCCAACGGTTGGATCTCATCCGATCTGAACCAAACTTTGATGATGTTGATCAAGGGTCAGGATCTGCCTCCCAGTAGCTCGGATTCACCAGATCAGTGGCGGATGGTCCAGATCTTCCCTTTTCTTGAATGGATGGCCTAGAACATCTTGAGCTTGATCCAACGGTCTGATCACTTCTGATTTGGCTGAAATTCTTAGATCTTGATCTATGGTCATGATTGACTCCATCGTGAACTCGGATTGACCAGAAGTTGACAGATGGCTCAGATCCAACCGTTTTTTTTTTCGGACGACCCATATTAGTCGATACTTGATCACTCGATCCGGGTCCACGTCGACTCAAGTTTGACCCAGTCTGACCTAGGTCCATGATCCTTCCAAGCCTGCAAAAGTAGATCAACAATTTAGTGGCAAAATAATTCAAATATATCAAGATTTACAATAAAGCCCAAAATAGAATAGATTCATGAAACCTAGGCTAAATTCGATATTAAACAAGTAAAATATGTGTCAAACTTGGATTTTAGCAACTAAAATGATCAACAAAATGATACCTATCAACTCCCCCACACTTAAGCTTGAGCGTCTCGCGAAACTACTAAGTATGTATCCCTTAGATTATTCCTAAACATAGTTAGAAGCAAATGAAAAGAAATTACCTAAGTTTGTCAATTCTCAAAAATCTAAGCTCTATGGATTAGTATCTCGTCCTTAAATCAACAACTTAGCCTTTTCATCCTTCATGATTCATTGAGATGAATTTAACTCACTAGCCTTTCAAGGGAAATTTTTGGTGGCTCTCTTCTTGAGTTCTAATTCATGATGAATGAGCTCACTCAAACACATGCTTTTGCTATAGCTTCTTTTATTATCTCACATTATTCATGATTAGTCACATGCTTTTTGCACTACCATAAGCTTGCTTGTTATCTCACCATATTCATGAATGAATTTAACTCACTAGCCTTTCAAGGAATTTTTGGTGGCTCTCTTCTTGAGTTCTAATTCATGATGAAAGTGAGCTCACTCAAACACACATGCTTTTTGCACTACCATAAGCTTGCTTGTTATCTAATCTCCACCATTATTCATGATTAGGATCCACATCTACAAAAACAAGTGAAAGACATAGAAAATGGTAAGAATGAAGTGAAAGCCACGAAAATAGAAAAATTGATGAAGTGGGAGACTTGGTTGCTCAAGAATATTTCCAATGCACTTTGCTTCTCTTTACAGTCCTCTAGTGAAGTTAAAAGTGTGGTGGAGTAAGAATTTGGATAATACCTTTGATTTGGATGAAGAAAACCTTATTGGTCTCAATGTGCCAATTTGCTCTTGTGTGTCAACCTTGATATATATTTTTTTCTTTTCTTTTCTTTTTTTTTCTGTCCTGCTCTCACTTCTTCTAATGGAGTCAATCTTCATTTGGAAACATTCGGATCAGGATTTGTGTCATAGAAAAAACATTGAGACATCAAATTACAATTAGGGAATCACTCTTGATACACCTTCTCTTCAAGTTGGCACATCTCTATCATCATTTTTTTCTGTTTCAGATTTCAGCTCACGACATCAATTTCAGACCTTGCAATCCTCTGATTTCTCAAAACAATTAGCATCAATAATAGTGGAGAGTTTAAATGATTCACTTGAGAGTTTCCTTCTACACAGCACTACACTTTTCCTTAACTGATTTCATCCATACTGATTTTTTTTCTTTGCAGATTCAACATCAGCTCATCAATAGATTCAGCACCTTGCAGCTTACTTCGACTTTAGCTTGTATCATTCAGCAGCTCTCAGATTCCAAGTTTTTTTTCATTTAGTGTGCTTGATTCTTTGCTTCCCTCACTGTTTTGTTCTCTTTTTTTTTTTTTCTATTTCGAGTTTCATCTCCACGCAATCTATTCTCAGAATCTAGAATTGTCAGGTTCTTCATCCTTGTAGTTCTTTGCTTCCTTCACAGCCATTACATTACATAATAGTGGAGAATTGAGTGCTCCACTTGACCATTTCCTTTCCACTTTGGCTCAGATTTTTCTTTCTTCTTCAACTGAATTCAACTTGGCACCGAATTTCTGCATTGGTTTCAGGTTAACACAGCTGCAATTAATCCTCTAGCAGAGTGGCCGAAACATGCTCCATAGCATTTTTTTCCTTTGGCACATAATTTTTGCTTAAGTTTCAGATATGCCCAGTTGCAATTCAGATTGTGTTCGGCTTCAATTCAGACTCTAGCATACTGTTTCTGAGTTTTATTACTTCCATAATTCTGATCCAAATCTTGCTGACAAATCATGCTTCATAGATTTTTCTTTGGCACAAAATTCCTCACTGCATGCCATTCTTTTTTTTCATTGCAGATTTTTTTCTTTCATTGCATGCCACTTGGATCTTCAAAGTATGATAAGGAATCTAGATGCTTCAATTGTTTTCCTCCTTAACTACTTCTTCCCACTTGTTCTTAATACCAAACTCAACTCTACTCGGCACCTTTTTGAATCAATCTCAAAAAACAATTTCTCTTTGAAATGAAATGCATCCTTGCTACAAAATAATTTCAAAACACTAGTCACCTCCCCCACATTAATCTTTTGTCCGTCTCGGACAAAGTAGCATCAAGAAACATCTCAAACAAATTAAGAGTAGGAAATATAGAAAGTGGAATAGAAAAGATTACGTATCAAGTATGATTATTGTTAAAAATGATATGGAAAAGAGAAACGAATTAATTAGCCTCTATAGATGTGATCCAATCATTGACATATGGCTTTGAAAGAACCTAAGCAAGTTCTAGAGTACAATCACATGTGTGTATCACAAAAATAAGGCTAATTCTCACTAGGTGCAAATAATTCATCTCAAGTCATCACTTTAGAATCTAAAGCCACGTAGTACTCAAGCATCCAAGATTTCATCCATTAGCTCAAACCTTAAGTTTTAACAACCAAATTTAATTTATTTTCAAGAGATTCTAAAATGACATGAAGACAACCTATAGGGATACATTTATTCCTATTCACTAAGAAAATTTGCCAAAAGAAATAACATGGTATTTACAATGTCTATTTATTCATCCATTCTACTCTACTCACGCATTTATTAGCAAGAACTCTTTTTAAAAGAAAATTCTACTTCTAGAAATCATAAAAGTGAAAAAATTGCCATGAAAGAAAATGCAAGAAAGAACAAACTCCCCTTTATTTCTAGCGGTCGGAGTCTATCAAGAAATAACCTCCATCGTGGTGGTGGACGAGTATAGGTAGTTGAGAGAGCTACATTCATTTGATCAATTTCATGGTACAGGGCTCCCCCACACTTGAACTTTACAGAAAAATGTTCAGGTGGCCGAAGGCGATTTAGGTTCAAGATCCATGTAAGAAATGGAGTGCTATAAATTAAAGTAAGATCTACTCCTCCCTCTTGATGCCTTTTGAAAGTCCTTCCAGGAGGTTGGAGTCTGTTCAGATGGAGCACCCACTCCAGAAGTCTTCTGGACCCTGCAAAACCATATAATACCTTTCTCAAGCGTGCAGGGTAAGATAGAAGTGTAATACCATCAATCTCTACATAGAATGTATCCATAAATGCATCACATCCAATTAAATCAATTTTTGGCACCTCAACGAATTTTTCACCATTAATATCCACCAAAGGTATATCAAGAAACTTATCACCACCAATGAAATCTATTTTGGATACTTCAATGGAATTTTCACAATTATTTCCCACCAAGGATGTATCAAGCAGTGCATTACAACCAATAAAATCAACTTTAGGTACCTCTATCGAATTTTCACAAACAGTTTCTACATAAGGTATATCAAGAAATGTTTCACAGTCAATAAAATCAATCTCGGGTACCTCCATAAGTTTTTCACACTCAACTTCAGCATAAGATATAGCAAGAGATTCATCACAATAAACAACATCAATTTCAGACCCTTCTAAAAATTTTTCACAATCAGTTTCAGCATAATATGTATTTAGAATATCATCGCAATGAATAAAATCAAGCCTGGGTACCTCTATGGAATTTTCATAATTATTTTTCACAAAAGATGTATCAAGACATGCTTCACATGCAACTCTAGACACCTCCCTGAAATTTTCTAAAGGAAAAGGAGAAATACTTACCTGATCGTACTGAAAAATACCTGGAGGTTCTACAAGAATAGATGTATCCATAACTTCCTTCTGGTCAAGTACATGCTCCACTTCAGGTTCAGGTTCTAGTGGACACTCAACTGGAACAGGTGATTCTTGGGTTCTTGCTTCCACCATGCAAGTCCCTACACTTTCTGGCTTATCCTCTGAATTTTCTAATGTATCAGTCAATGATGGTGGTCCCTGGGGCTCTGTGTAATCCCCTACACCTGTAGAATCATCTCCCATGCATGCTTCCTCAGTAATATCTGCTACAACCATATTAGAAAAATTAGGACCATCAATAGCAATATCATCACAAAATAAAAGATAAGAAGGGTCCTGTGAAGCTTCAGAAACAAGTTTAAGGCTGTCACAAGCTTTTCCATCCATCTCCTCCAATGTAACGCCCCAAAATTCCCATTTTTAGTTCTTAAAGTCTTTAGAATTATTTAAAAATAGTTTAGAAATATTCTAGATATTTTTAGGAATTTTTAGAATATTTTTATGGAATTTTTCGAGTCCGTTTGGTATTTAAAAAAAAAGAGAAAGAAAATAAAAAGGAAAAACCACTTAAGTGCAGCCGGAGTTCGAACCCGCTACCAGTAAGAAACCAGAAACGCGCGCGACCAGCTGGGCTAGGGTATCAAGCACAGCAAAGGAAGGAGAGACCTATATTTAAGGTGTAGTTAGGTTAATCCGCCCCATAAGTATAAATAGGTAATTAAAGAGAGAAGTTTTATTTTCTCTCCTCTCCAAACCCTCACGCCGACCCTCCTCTTCTGGGCGAAACTACACCAAGCTCTAGGGGGCCGGTCAAGGCTCTTCTCCAAGAGATCTTCTAATATTTGGAATCCCCGCGACGAGAGGAACGCGTAGGTGCGAAGAATTCTCCGAGATCTCAAGTTTCTTCCGAGTCCTAGACGTCAATCTTGGTTGTAAGTCCAAGATATCAATGTAAGTACTGCTCACCTGCAGTAAGAGGCGGTTTTTCCGCAAGAATTTCCTTTAAAAGTTTTTAAAAGAGATATTTCCTTTTTGTTTAAGTTTTTGCATGTGATCTTAGTTCATTAGTTGTTGTATGCTTATGTATAAGTTTAATCACATACCCTATATGAGTTCAGGGGCTAAGAAAGTTATGAGAAAAGAAAAGAGAAGATAAAGATAAGAAAAGAAAAGGCCAAGGCCTTAAGAAATCCCTAAAAGTCAAGACTTAGGGATTTTAGCACGCAAGGTGCTCGAGAAAATGCCAAGGCATTTACAGATAAGAAAGAAAAGAAAAAGAAGCTATTTTATTTTCTAAGGCCAGTACCCGGCGTCCAAGGGCGTCGTTAAAGAAATCCAGGTGTCCAATTCCAAGGTCTTGGCCCTGGTAGACCAAGGTCTGCTCTATTAGGATTGGTGGCTCGCTACCCCAACCTTTTAGGGAACGCGCATGAGATGGTACTTACGTCTTCAGTGGATCCAAGTGATTAGTATTTTCAAGTATATGCTTTAGCAAAGTTTCGAAAATTTAAAGAGTTTTCAAAAAGTTAAAGAATAGCTAAAGTTTCAAGTTGAGCCAAGAAAAGTAAATTGAGATTTATTATTGCTTGAGTATGCATGTTTTGAGTTATACATGTTCTTAGTTTTCTTTCAAGCATATTAGTATCTCATATGATGTTCAGTTTGATCTAGAAGCATGTTTGCATATTTCGAGTTTTTGTGAGCTAGATAGTACTTACTAAGCTTTTTGCTTACTAGTTGCATTTCCTCTTATTGCAGATAAAGGTAAAGGCAAGCAATTCTGAAGGAAGACGACGAGGCGGTGCTGAGTAGAGTGTGTGTGGTGGCTGAGTATGGAGAGATCTTTGGCACGAGACAATTTAGTTATTTAATTCACAATGTTATAGTACATTTGAATTTCAAGTTCTTGCTTTATGGAGTTTAGCGAACATTTAAGTTTTGGATAGTTTTACATGTTCAAATGCTTAGAGTAAAGATTCCATGTCATTTCATTTAGCTTATATATTCTTATGTTTGCATTGGATGGGTAGAAATGTGAGTAGATGGAGATATTGATACTTTGTTAGAAAATAGACGCATGTGCCAAGATAGTATCAAATTCTCTTTGAATTAAGTTTTATTGCTTATAAATGTTTAGAAAAGTTGCATCCACATTTTATAATGCTTTAGCAGGGTTATAGAACATGCATTTGGAGTTATGAGTACATAGGAATCAAGATTGGTACAAACTTTAGTGTTAAAGTTCATATATCTTGAATAGTTTATTTTCCTCCGCAAAAGTCCAAATTTCAAGTTTATGGATTCGTTTTGATTGGCTAAACTCATTTGAAAACTGTCATAGAGTGTAGAAATGGTGTCATGATTCCATATGGCTCGAAATTATAGGTTTGGAGGAGCTGAGAAGCAACTGCCGAAACCTGAGTTTTCTGATTTCAGGCCTATCAGTCGACTGATACAGTATCAGTCGACTGATACCTGCAGTTTGAGTTGGGCGAGGCAAGATTCAATGGTTATCATCTTGCGAGCTTTTGAGATAGAAGGGTGATATGTTATTATGCATGATTGCTTAAGTTAGAATATAATTGTTAGATGAATTTAAAAGTTTAAAAAAAAAAAGATTTCCGCATTTTTAGTCATGCAAAAGAGTTGAGAAGTAGAGAAAAGTAACCATCCGTCTAAGGCAGGAGAAGGCGGGTCGCTACATCCAATGCCTCTATCTCTATGGCATCTTCAACCCTATCTATGCTCAAATCTCCTCCCACTATGTCAAATGAAACTTCATCAACGATTAACTCTACCTCAACAGTCTCATTTGGAATATTCATGCTAATGTTAGAAGGATCCTCTCTGGGGTGTTGAAAAAATGGTAAGGAGACTTTTGGCTCTTCAGTAGGAATGCATGCTGTTGGTGCCCTAATTTTGATGTTTTCTTCTTCTTCTTCTACCAAATTTACAAGGTCACTTGAAGAAAGACTTGGTCATGCACTAGGGTCACCTTGAACTGATATAAAATCAACTTCGGGGCTGTTTTGAGTGGGAAAATGGGATGTTGGAAATTTTTCAGGAAATTCGGCATTTGGAGTGTTTAAACTTGACACAACCTCTTCATTCCCCAAAGTTAGATCACAATCATGCCCCTCAGAATTAAGAGTAGCTTGAGAAGGTACTTGTCCTGATCTTTGGGCTTTTATTTGATTCATTTGATCAATCAATTGTCCAAGGCGTCTTCCGATGTCTTGAAGCTTTTGTTGTTCTTGAAATGTGACATAAGGTTGCTGAAAATCAAGAGTAGGCTGTGCATTCTGAAATTGGAGCTGTTGGGGCTGCTCAAATGGTGGAATGGGCTGATTAAACTGCTGAAAATTGGACTGATAGCAAGGATGATGTTGCTGGAAATTATTATTCTGAAAATTCTGAAATTGGGGCTGGCATTGTTGGTTGAATTGTTCAAATGCTTGAGGGTGAAAATTCTGAGTGTCTTGCTGAAAATTCTGACCTTGAAACTGGAAATCTTGCTGAAATTGTTGAAATTGTGGCTGAAAGGATGGTTGAACTTGCTGAGAATTATAGCCCTGAAAATTCTGGTTTTGAAGTGGAAATTGCTGTGGTGAGGATTGAAATGGAACGGGCTGGAAATTCTGGTTGTAAGGCTGTGAGGGTTGGAAAACTTGCTGGTTTTGAGGTTGGAACATCTGAAATGTTTGAATTCCTTGCTGAAAATTCTGACTTGGTTGAAAGGATAGCTGATCTTGCTGAAATTGTGGCTGAAATTGATCATTTGGGTGCTGAAAATTTGAATGGGATTGCTGAAAATATGGGTTTTTCTACTGAAACTGTTGACATGGCTGCGGGTAAGTAGATGAATAACTGTTGGGACTTTGTTTGAATTTCAATTGCTTAATCCAATATTTTAACTCCACCAGTGTACTTTTGATCTCTGATTGTTCAGTTGAAAACATTTTGAACCTGCAGTCCTGTCACAAAACAAATAAAATGACAGCAACCGTATACAAAAGATTAAGCAATCAAAAATAGAATCAAAGCATAAAAATATTAAACACAAGCTCAATTTAAACAAACTCAACTAGTTGTTTTCCCCGGAAACGGCGTCAAAAATTTTGATGGACCCGAACTAGGTGTCACGAATGTGGGTCTCAAAATTTAGATATGTGTAAAGCTGGAAACCTTTTTTGCTAACAAAGAATAAAATGTAGTGAAGGGGTCACATGTCGTATTTTTCATAGGGCTAGTTAAGGTTGTTTGATTCAAGCTCGAGTTTATATGTCATTGATATTTTTGGGTTTCAAATAAAATTTGGGTTTGGTTTGTAATTCGGAAATGAAAAAAAAAGCAATGAAAATAAAGGAAACTAAACTAATAAACGAAACAAGTGATGACAATTAATAACTTAACCAATGGGAAACCTAATCAACCAAGGCAACTTGACCCAATTTTTGAAAACAATTTTGATATCAAAAGCAAACCCAATGCTAAGCAAAGTGAGTCAAAACAATAGCTGAATTTTTGATTGAACCAATGCAAGAACTTACTTCAGAAATCTAACTTTAAACAAACAAAGTGCTAAGCAATCTAAAGCAGTCCGATTCAAAACCAATACTGAAACCTCACTTGATATAAGTTGCAGGAATTCTAACTGAAATGCAGAAGAAAGAACCTAAATTTCAGAGGCCATCAAATGTAAAGCACTAATTCAGAATTGGAATTGAGTTGCAGTAATGAAGTCTAGAATTCAGAAACACAAGCTGATTTCCAGCACAATAACACTCTTAAAGGTGTGTCCAACTTCAGGTTTCAAACTTAACTCAAACAGAATGCGAACAAGCTACAACAATCCAATCTGCTCTCTTACTTGATACAACTTGTAAGCAATAAAAATTGATGTGCCGAGAGGGAAACATGAATTTCAGAGACAAATCTAACAAAACACTAGCTGATATCAATCAGCTTGTTGGGGTTTAAGTTGATACACAATTCAGAGATTATGAAACTGATACGCAGCAGAAACAAACTTATCAATTCAGAAACTAAGCAAAAACAGAATCAAATGCAATGATGAAATTCCTTTTGACAATAATGCAGGACTTTAAACCTAATGGCAGAACTGAAATCCAAATTTGATGAAAACTTAATGCAAAACAATTGACTTAAAATGCAGATTAATTCCAATGCCGAACTTCACTGATACAAACTCGAGCAACTATAAATTGAAAATTTCAGAAATGAATTGAATTGCAGAGATGAAAACTGGATCGCAGAAACTGAACTGAATTTGCAGAAATAAAAACTGATACACATCAATTTAAGCCAATTGCAGATATTGAATTCGATTGCTTTGTAAATGAGACAAGCTACAAAGTAAATTCAGAATGTAAAACTTAAGCTAACTTGATACAAAACTAATACGCAAGAGGAATAACTGAAACACAGCTACAGATCTGATACGCACGCACTAAACCATGAAGTAAACTGAAATTGGAATCAATTGTTCACTAGACGAACTCCCTAGCTAGTTAACTTGCAGGATTTGAACCTACTTAAGACATAAACAATTTAGAAACGAAAACTACAGCAGCTGATACGAAATCAGAAACGAAACAGATTGCAGAAATCGAAAACTACAGCTAATAAATTGAAAATTCACTAAGTAAACTAAGCCTCGATTCCTTCCTTAGCTCAAGAACTCCTTGCCGTCACACAAGGGTGAGCCTCGAACCTGTAAGCTCCACAAATCACTGAAAATCTGTCTCTGCGAATCAAATCCAACTCAGCCTCTGCTTAATTCTGAAAACCCATTCGATTTCCTTGATTCAGCCGTGTCCAAGTGCGATGGTGATTTGGGGATGATCAGAGAACTCTAGGGAACCCTTCCAGATAGCTCAAGTGGATGGAAATGGTGCACAACCGAGACCAAGGATAGCAAACGACAGAGCTGAGGAACCCTCACTCAGCTCTGTTTTTGGGCAAAATGGAACTGGAAACTTCACGGAGAGATCTTCCCAATGACCTAGAACTTGATCTAATGAAGGAATTGAAGTGGTCACACCTTCGGATGAAGAAATTGAAGAAGAAACGATGAACAATCTAAGGAAAATGAGTTGCGGTGAGGAAGACGCGACAAAGCTGCCCTGTGGAGAATTTTGATTAAATACTTAGCAATGGACAACCCAGATTTCCTTAACTCAATCCAACGGTTGGATCTCATCCGATCTGAACCAAACTTTGATGATGTTGATCAAGGGTCAGGATCTGCCTCCCAGTAGCTCGGATTCTCCAGATCAGTGGCGGATGGTCCAGATCTTCCCTTTTCTTGAATGGATGGCCTAGAACATCTTGAGCTTGATCCAACGGTCTGATCACTTTTGATTTGGCTAAAATTCTCAGATCTTGATCTATGGTCGTGATTGACTCCATCGTGAACTCGGATTGACCAGAAGTTGACCGATGGCTCAGATCCAACCATGGCTCAGATCCAACCGTTTTTTTTCGGACGACCCATATTAGTCGATGCTTGATCACTCGATCCGGGTCCACGTCGACTCAAGTTTGACCCAGCCTGACCTAGGTCCATGATCCTTCCAAGCCTGCAAAAGTAGATCAACAATTTAGTGGCAAAATAATTCAAATATATCAAGATTTATAATAAAACCCAAAATAGAATAGATATATGAAACCTAAGCTAAATTTGATATTAAACAAGTAAAATATGGGTTAAACTTGGATTTTAGCAACTAAAATGATCAACAAAATGATACCTATCAGTTATCTTCCCGAAATCAAGAGTTGAATCACCAAGCGGAAGAGCTCGGACCTTTGAGGGCAAAGAAGACGGAGTGGGTGGCGGCCCGAGCAGAGCTCGAAGAGTTGCGCACCCACAAAGAGGGGGAGGCCGGCCGGTGGGACACCCATAGAGTTGAGTATATCAACACTATGGTGTTCAGCCGACAAGTGTCCGAGCGGCTTCGAGCCATGTTGAAGCATCAGATGCTCAACATGCTTGAGCAACTCAAGCAGGGCGGGCATATCGCTCCCGACTTGCCCCTCTTGGTGGTCAAGCTTTTGGGTATGGCCCAAAACATGCTCGAGGAGGTCCTCCGACTCTTCAAGTGAGGGTCGGGTTTTTGATTCTCATTTCCTTTTATCTTGTAAAGGCTTGCCTCAGTTTCTGTAATGCAAGTACTTTTAATTCAAGCCTTCCTTTGATTATGCTCTCTTCGATGTGATTGTTTCTGCTTCTAAGTGTCGACGGCTCATACAGGTGTTAGTGAGGTTGACTCGGGTGAGATAATGAATCAACTCTGCTTCATGAGCGACTAAGTTACACCCCCAAGTGTGATGGTTTCTAAGTGTTAGCTACTTGGGGAAGTTAGTAAATGGTCTAGCTGAGGGAACCAGACCAGCTATAAGGTTGCTAGCTCAGGAGGTTCAGGGCTTTGCCGTTGGATCGGCTTAATCACGGGGAGCGTGGTGTTAGTAGGAGCCCTAGAGCCAATTATGTGATGATTGACTAGGGACTTTTTGTATCATATTCTATCATTAATAAAGGCATGTTTGGTTATTATATTTACTTTGTATTTGTGTCAAATAACTAAGTATAATAATGTCCTTGGTAGTAGGTTCTTATCTACATTATATCGATTGGTTGAATCGATAGTGAGATAATGTAGAGAATGTTGGACCGGTGCAATCGATAGAGGGGGGGTGAATATCGATCGTGAAAACTTTCGTAAAACTTTCGTAAGACTTCTGGACTCAGAGCGTTAGTGCAGCGGAAACATAAAAATAAAAGAAGGCAAAACAGGGGACACGGCAGGTTTATTTACTTGGTTCCCAACCCCCCAGGGTCAGTACGTCCAAGGCCTATGTACTCGGCGTTGAGTCCACTAATAGTCTCCTTTCCGGAATTTCCGGAGGCGGAGAAACCCGACTTACAGTGCAATATTACAAGCAATAATATGGAAAAATAAATACTGTAATTAATTGCAAACCAAACACAAAGTATGAAGTTCGGTCGATCTGGACCTCCGAAGTGCCGCGCACTTCCTCCTGGAGCCTCCCGGTCGCAAAACCTCATCTTTAGCGCGTTGTCGTCAGTCGGAATGAACAGATTTGAAGTTGGAAAGTGTGTTGGAAGAAGAGGGGTCGAAGCCCCTTTTATAGCCCTCCTGGGGGCGCCCTGGTCGACGGGGGCGCCCCGGAAGAATCGGTCAAACCTCATCCTTGCGCCTACCTCGCCGTAGGGGATAAGATCTTTGACCAGGGTGCCCCGGACGCTCAGGGCGCCCCCGTGGAGGCTTATCCTGTGTTCTGGCTTCGAAACAGCAAAACAGCTACTAATCAGGGCGCCCCGGACGCTTCGGGCGCCCCGGTTGACACCTGTTCTACACACACACACAAGTGCAGCTTCTGCATGCAACCTGGGGGCGCCCTCCATGCTGGGGGTGCCCTGGCTGAGGGGGGGGGCGCCCCCTGGCTGCTGGGGGCGCCCCCAACCATGGGGGCTCCCTGGCAGCCCATTTTCAGCCCTTTGCTTCCTTTTTCTTTGTCTTCTCCTTTTGGTACCTGCAAGATACACATATACAAAGCAAACATACATGGAATATCGGTGTTAAGGACTTGGGTCGGACTTCGGATTGACACGCAATCCTAGGTCGAACCGACGCAAACTCCTACCCCCGAGAAAGCGCCTTTCACCTACTCCTTTCAGGAGATGGTTGCCGCCCGGTCCTTCGGGTGGACTTTTGCCTAGCCGCCCTTCGCTAGGTCTTGGATACCAAGCATCCCTTCGCTTGGTGCCTAGCAGCCCTTCGCTAGGTCTTGTTTCCCTGACAGCCCTTCGTCAGGTGCTTAGCAGCCCTTTGCTAGGACTTGTTCCCCTGACAGCCCTTCGTCAGGTGCCTAGCAGCCCTTCGCTAGGACTTATTTTCCTGACAACCCTTCGTCAAGTGCCTAGCAGCCCTTCGCTAGGTCTTTTCTTTCTGGCAGCCCTTCGCCAGAGCCTAGCGGCCCTTCGCTAGGTCTTTTTCATTCTGGCAGCCCTTCGCCAGAGCCTAGCGGCCCTTCGCTAGGTCTTAGGGTTTCCATGCCTAGCTTAACTAGGACTTTTCTCAGGCTTAGGTCACTTCTCCTTCGCTCCCCTTTGTCTGTTCAACATATTACTGACTTAAGTACATTGTCAAACATTAAAACACATAAAGGAGAACATCATTGATGCAACTTGCACCAACAATCTCCCTCTTTTTGATGTTTGACAATAACTTAAGTTAGATTAGTTTAAGGGGCTAAATTACTATCCTTGGGATAGAAAAACTAAAAAGTATAGGTTTTGGGAGAGTAAAAAATTTTCTAACTGAAAAAATTCTAACTTAAGCACTCTCTCCCCCTTTGTCATGCATCAAAAAACTTGCATCAACAATAAAA
Organism: Boesenbergia rotunda; assembly: GCA_024364735.1. Lineage (NCBI taxonomy): Eukaryota > Viridiplantae > Streptophyta > Magnoliopsida > Zingiberales > Zingiberaceae > Boesenbergia > Boesenbergia rotunda. Next base: position 26,227 of record JAGFNQ010005478.1, on the reverse strand, counting down.
AACTTTGAATTTTTGTTTTGAAAATACTTAGTGCAATTTTGTTTTAAAAAAAAATTGCATAAATTTGAAAATGTTCTAGGTTTAAAATATAAGTACTTTGAAAAGATGATTTGTAAGGAGTGCAAGTACTTTTAAAAGATTATTTAAATCCCTTTTTGAAAAATATAAGTATATTTTTTGAGAAATTAAGTACTTAACAATACATTTGAAAATATTTTGTTTTCAAAATTAAGAATATTGGTTTTGAAAGACATAAGTACTTTTTTTTTTGAAAATATTTTACTTGATTGAGTTTCTTTTCCAGTCTGACACCATCCTAGGAAACATTGTTGACCACAAGGGCATTTCCTAAGTGTCCTGGAAAGTTTTCAAACAAGTAAATATTATTATAAATTTTTAAGAAAAAATGATAATATTTCACAAAGTATGTGCTGAAAAACTGTGTGAATTTTGAAGATCTAATATTTTACTTAACTTGGTCTATTTTCCAGTCTGACACTATCCTAGGAAACCTGGTTGACCACAAGAAAATTTCCTAAGTGTCCTGGGAATTTTCCAACCTAAGTAACTATTATTTCAAAATCATTTCATAAGTCACACAAATTTTAACAAGTGGTATTTTGAAAAAACATAGATTTTTAGTATTTTAAAAGCATGTAATTGAATAATTCTTTTAATTTGACCTCCCCCTAAACTTGACTCAGTCCTGGGAATTTTGTTGACCACAAGTACTCTTCCTTTGAGTCTTAAGGTTTGATTCAAATCAAAGGAAAATAAAAAATTGTTTAAGACTTGAAAAAATTTGACTCAGACTCCCCCTAAATCTGACACATCTTAGGAGTCCTTTTTAGATTATGAAGTGGACCTTCCCTGTGTCTTTAGGGTTTATCAGAATCAAAAGAACAGGTAAACATTTGATTTTTGCAATAGGTAAAATCTTTTTCGAAAAGCCACAAGTGATAACGATTAAAGCATGATTTTCGAAAAGATATTTTCAAATAATAGTAATGTTTTTAAAGTGCAGTTTGAAAAATATGAAAAGCACTCCCCCTGCATCAATGCCGTTTGACTCTATCTAAGTGCCTTAAGGAACTTTAGTGCTGTCCTAAGAGGCTTGTGTCTAATTGCGTGAGTCAATCAATTTTTGAAAAATAATATACCTTTTTGAAAAATGTGTAATATATATAATCAATCAGACAAGCATGAATTCCATAAAAACATTATTATGTTAAAGCTCTATTTTGAAAAATATATTTTTAGGAAAATATTCTAACAATTTTGAAAAATATTTTTCAATTCATTAGTCCTTAACATCTCACCCATTTTAGATGTATCAATACAACAAGCATGATTGCCTTATAGGTGTATTGTGAGATGCTTGAATCATTTTCCATTATTAAATCTAAGATTTAATTGAAATCTGTGTTAGATTCGAATTTGACAAAAGATAATTTGAATTTGAATTTCAGAAATTGGCTTCCAGGTCTTGGCGAGACACTAGGCCTTCTTTGGCCGTAGCCTTATGGGATCATCCACCCTTTCCTTGACAAAGCCTTTTAATGAAATTTCATTTTCAAATTAAATTAGGTCATTTTCTGGTCTAACTAGCTTGGGTCTTGGATCGGTAGCTTCGGCTGGTTTCACCAGTCTAAAGAGACCAAGTAGACTTGATCTTATTAGAGTTGGTTTCCCCAACGTACTATCATCTCACCTCCTCCCAATACTATGTTGCCAAATTTCAATTATCTTTTTCTTATGACCTTTCTAAATTATGCATAAAAATTAAATATGAATGACATGTCATATATTTTAAAGGAAAATAGCAAATGCATGGCATGGCAATTATGCATGAGTCAAACAAGTCAAGACATTTTATTTTTGTTTCTAAGAATATATCAAATTCTCGATTTGATACATATCGTGTGAACCTGCGAATATGTCAACCCACTTTGACATATTTGATTTTATTGAATTAATTGTTGCGGTTTGGGTAAGGTTTTAGTTTGGTTCAGGTTTAAGTGATTTAAGATTGGATTTAGTTGAATTAAAATTGAGTTAATTTGAATTTAATTGAATTAAAGTTGAGTTAATTTGAATTTAATTGAAAAGTGACTTTATTGAATTAATTTGAATTAAGGTGAATTAATTGAACTAATTTGAATTTAATTGAATTTAAGTGGATTAATTCGAATTATTTGAATTTAATTGAATTTAAGTGGATTAATTCGAATTAATTGAATTTAATTGAATTTAATTGAATTTAAGTGGATTAATTTGAATTATTTGATTTTAATTGAATTTAATTTAAGTGGATTAATTTGAATTATTTGATTTTAATTGAATTTAATTTAAGTGGATTAAATCGAATTTAATTGAATTTAATTGATTTTAAGTGGATTAATTCGAATTATTTGTTGCTTTAATTGAAGTTTAATTGAATTAAATTGATTTAATTGAAGTTTAATTGAATTAAATAGATTTAATTGAAGTTTAATTGAATTAAATAGATTTAATTGAAGTTAATTTGAATTTTAATTTAATTTGAATTTAATTTTGGATTTAATTTGAATTTAATTTGGATTTAATTTGGATTTAATTATGATTTACTTAAGATTTAATTTGAATTTTAATTAGGATTTAATTAAGATTTAATTTGAATTAATTAAGATTTAATTCGAAATTAATTAAGATTTAATTTGAAATTAATTAAGATTTAGTTAAGATTTTAATTTAAATTAATTAAGATTTAATTCAAAATTAATTAAGATTTAATTTGAAATTAATTAGGATTTAGTTAAGATTTAATTTAAATTTAATTAGGATTTAGTTAAGATTTAATTTAAATTTAATTAGGATTTAATTTAATTTTTTTTTTAAAGTTACAATGATTAACTAATAATTGTGGGTTTAAATTCATCATTTTCATTATTTCAAAAATTTCTTCTTCAGTTTTATCTTTCTTTTCAAGTTTTTCTAATAATTTTGATTTATTTGAATTTTTGTAATTTTTATTGATTATGGCCTTTATCTTAGATAGTTCCATATCCTCTTTAAGATTTGATTTTTCAATATCCTTACAGTAGGTGGAGTAAATTGGGCTACTAATTAAGGTTTCATAATAATATTCAATATTATCTATAATTAAATTATTATCTAGGAGAATATTATTTTCAAAATTATTCTCAGAGTTATCTTCAGACATATCTTCAATATTTTCCAGAAATTTAGAGTTAATCTCTAGATTATCCTTAAGATTTTCAGATTTAATTTCTGGATTATTTTTAACATTTTCAGGATTATTTTCTGGATTATCCTTAATATTTTCAGGATTATTATCTGGATTATCCTTAATATTTTCAGGATTATTTTCTCGATTATCCTTAATATTTTCAGACTCAAATTCAGATTTGTACAACGGATTTTCAAATTTGAATTTGTAATTATCTAAAGGATTTCCAGATTTTATTTTAGATTTAATATCAGAATTAATTTTCGCAATTATTGAATTGGTATTAATAATTAAATAGTTAATTTTGGATATGTTAATCATATCCGTATTTTCTAATTTTTCATGCAAAATATTTAATCTACTATGCAGTAAATTTAATTTAGTAGAAAAATTGACTGAATTATCTAAAGACAGTGCAGGAAATTGTAAAACTTTTGGAACGTAAGTCTTACGTACCTTCGTCGGACACTTGTTTTTGTAGTGCCCGTATTTCTCACATTTGAAGCATCTGATGTGATTTTTGTTTTTCCGGATCTCTGGCGCTGGTATCCCCTGTGCCGCCGGTGATGTAGACCGATTCTTACGAGTAGGGCACTGATTTTTGTAGTGCCTCTCTCCCTGCATGTGAAACAAATAATATGCGATTTAAAATTAGACATTTTAAAAAAATGTACCTGATTCACCCCTGGGCTCCCCCTCAACTCCTGGCGTTGTTGCTCCGTCGGCGGTTAGTCGTGAAGAGCGGCTCGGCTCTGATACCACTTGTTGGACCGGTGCAATCGATAGAGGGGGGGGTGAATATCGATCGGTGAAAACTTTCGTAAAACTTTCGTAAGACTTCTGGACTCAGAGCGTTAGTGCAGCGGAAACATAAAAATAAAAGAAGGCAAAACAGGGGACACGGCAGGTTTATTACTTGGTTCCCAAACCCCAGGGTCAGTACGTCCAAGGCCTATGTACTCGGCGTTGAGTCCACTAATAGTCTCCTTTCCGGAATTTCCGGAGGCGGAGAAACCCGACTTACAGTGCAATATTACAAGCAATAATATGAAAAATAAATACTGTAATTAATTGCAAACCAAACACAAAGTATGAAGCTTCGGCCGATCTGGACCT
>JAGFNQ010005478.1:0-21612 GCA_024364735.1 Boesenbergia rotunda | reverse complement strand
TTCCTATCCCCGAGAACTCACCCTTCACCTACTCCTTTCAGGAGACGGTTGCCACCCAGCCCTTCGGGTGGACTTTTACTTAGCTTCCGATTACTCCGGATCTCGAGACGCCCGAATCCCGACCCGTCTCTACTCCTGTCCTTAGTCATCGCTCAGCTAAGTTGCTCAGTCCCTTGGACCATGACTTCATTACCTAGCAATCCTTCGCTAGGTGCCTAGCAGCCTTTCGCTAGGTCTTTGTTACCAAGCGGTCCTTCGCCTGGTGCCTAGCAATCCTTCGCTAGATCTTCTATGCCTAGCAGCCCTTCGCTAGGTGCCTTGTTCCCCTGACAACCCTTCGTCAGGTGCCTAGCAGCCCTTCGCTAGGACTTATTTTCCTGACAGCCCTTCGTCAGGTGCCTAGCAGCCCTTCGCTAGGTCTTTTCTTTCTGGCAACCCTTCGCCAGAGCCTAGCAGCCCTTCGCTAGGTCTTTTTTGTTCTGGCAGCCCTTCGCCAGAGCCTAGCAGCCCTTCGCTAGGTCTTAGGGTTTCCATGCCTAGCTTAACTAGGACTTTTCTCAGGCTTAGGTTACTTCTCCTTCGCTCCCCTTTGTCTGTTCAACATATTACTGACTTAAGTACATTGTCAAACATTAAAACACATAAAGGAGAATATCATTGATGCAACTTGCACCAACAATCTCCCCCTTTTTGATGTTTGACAATAACTTAAGTTAGATTGGTTTAAGGGGCTAAATTACTATCCTTGGGATCGAAAAACTAAAAGGTATAGGTTTTGGGAGAGTAAAAAATTTTCTAACTGAAAAAAAATTCTAACTTTAGCACTCTCTCCCCCTTTGTCATGCATCAAAAAAACTTGCATCAACAATAAAAAACTTTGAATTTTTGTTTTGAAAATACTTAGTGCAATTTTGTTTTTAAAAAAATTGCATAAATTTGAAAAATGCTCTAGGTTTAAAATATAAGTACTTTGAAAAGATGATTTGTAAGGAGTGCAAGTACTTTTAAAAGATTATTTAAATCCCTTTTTAAAAAAATATAAGTATATTTTTTGAGAAATTAAGTACTTAACAATACATTTGAAAATATTTTTTTTTTCAAAATTAAGAATATTGGTTTTGAAAGACATAAGTACTTTTTTTGAAAATATTTTACTTGATTGAGTTTCTTTTCCAGTCTGACACCATCCTAGGAAACCTTGTTGACCACAAGGGCATTTCCTAAGTGTCCTGGAAAGTTTTCAAACAAGTAAATATTATTATAAATTTTTAAGAAAAATGATAATATTTCACAAAGTATGTGCTGAAAAACTGTGTGAATTTTGAAGATCTAATATTTTACTTAACTTGGTCTATTTTCCAGTCTGACACTATCCTAGGAAACCTTGTTGACCACAAGGACATTTCCTAAGTGTCCTGGGAATTTTTCAACCTAAGTAACTATTATTTCAAAATCATTTCATAAGTCACACAAATTTTAACAAGTGGTATTTTGAAAAACATAGATTTTTAGTATTTTAAAAGCATGTAATTGAATAATTCTTTTAATTTGACCTCCCCCTAAACTTGACTCAGTCCTGGGAAGCTTGTTGACCACAAGTACTCTTCCTTTGAGTCTTAAGGTTTGATTCAAATCAAAGGAATTTTCTAATAATAAAAAATAGTTTAAGACTTGAAAAAATTTGACTCAGACTCCCCCTAAATCTGACACATCCTAGGAGTCCTTTTTAGATTATGAAGTGGACCTTCCTCTGTGTCTTTAGGGTTTATCAGAATCAAAAGAACAGGTAAACATTTGATTTTTGCAATAGGTAAAATCTTTTTCGAAAAGCCACAAGTGATAACGATTAAAGCATGATTTTCGAAAAGATATTTTCAAATAATAGTAATGTTTTTAAAGTGCAGTTTGAAAAATATGAAAAGCACTCCCCCTGCATCAATGTCGTTTGACTCTATCTAAGTGCCCTAAGGAACTTTAGTGCTGTCCTAAGAGGCTTGTGTCTAATTGCGTGAGTCAATCAATTTTTGAAAACAATATACCTTTTTGAAAAATGTGTAATATATATAATCAATCAGACAAGCATGAATTCCATAAAAACATTATTATGTTAAAGCTCTATTTTGAAAAATATATTTTTAGGAAAATATTCTAACAATTTTGAAAAATAATTTTGAAAAATATTTTTCAATTCATTAGTCCTTAACATCTCACCCATTTTAGATGTATCAATACAACAAGCATGATTGCCTTAAAGGTGTATTGTGAGATGCTTGAATCATTTTCCATTATTAAATCTAAGATTTAATTGAAATTTGTGTTAGATTCGAATTTGACAAAAGATAATTTGAATTTGAATTTCAGAAATTGGCTTCCAGGTCTTGGCGAGGCACTAGGCCTTCTTTGGCCGTAGCCTTATGGGATCATCCACCCTTTCCTTGACAAAGCCTTTTAATGAAATTTCATTTTCAAATTAAATTAGGTCATTTTCTGGTCTAACTAGCTTGGGTCTTGGATCGGTAGCTTCGGCTGGTTTCACCAGTCTAAAGAGACCAAGTAGACTTGATCTTATTAGAGTTGGTTTCCCCAACGTACTATCATCTCACCTCCTCCCAATACTATGTTGCCAAATTTCAATTATCTTTTTCTTATGACCTTTCTAAATTATGCATAAAAATTAAATATGAATGACATGTCATATATTTTAAAGGAAAATAGCAAATGCATGGCATGACAATTATGCATGAGTCAAACAAGTCAAGACATTTTATTTTTGTTTCTAAGAATGTATCAAATTCTCGATTTGATACATATCGTGTGAACATGCGAATATGTCAACCCACTTTGACATATTTGATTTTATTGAATTAATTGTTGCGGTTTGGGTAAGGTTTTAGTTTGGTTCAGGTTTAAGTGATTTAAGATTGGATTTAGTTGAATTAAAATTGAGTTAATTTGAATTTAATTGAATTAAAGTTGAGTTAATTTGAATTTAATTGAAAAGTGAATTAATTTGAATTAATTGAATTAAAGTGAATTTATTGAATTAATTTGAATTAAGGTGAATTAATTGAATTAATTTGAATTTAATTGAATTTAAGTGGATTAATTTGAATTATTTGAATTTAAGTGGATTAATTCGAATTATTTGAATTTAATTGAATTTAAGTGGATTAATTTGAATTATTTGAATTTAATTGAATTTAATTTAAGTGGACTAAATTGAATTTAATTGAATTTAATTGATTTTAAGTGGATTAATTCGAATTATTTGTTGCTTTAATTGAAGTTTAATTGAATTAAATTGATTTAATTGAGGTTTAATTGAATTAAATTGATTTAATTGAAGTTTAATTGAATTAAATTGATTTAATTGAAGTTTAATTGAATTAAATTGATTTAATTGATTTAATTGAAGTGTAATTGAATTAAATTGATTTAATTGAAGTTTAATTGAATTAAATTAATTAATTAAAGTTAATTAGATTAATTAAAGTTTAATTGAATTGATTAGTTTAATTGAATTAATTAAGATTTATTTGAATTAATTAAGATTTAATTGATTTAATTATGATTTAATTGAATTAATTAAGATTTAACTGAATTAATTTGATTAATTAAGATTTAATTGAATTAATTTGATTAATTAAGATTTAATTGAATTAATTTGATTAATTAAGGTTTAATTGAATTAATTTGATTAATTAATATTTAATTGAATTAATTTGATTAATTAAGATTTAATTGAATTAATTTGATTAATTAAGGTTTTTTTTGAATTAGTTAAGATTTAATTCATTTAATTAAGATTTAATTGAATTAATTAAGATTTAATTGATTTAACTGAATTAATTAAGATTTAACTAAGGTTTAATTAACAGTTGTGGGTTTAAATTCATCATTTTCATTATTTCGAAAATTTCTTCTTCGTTTTTATTTTTCTTTCCGAATTTTTCTATTAATTTTGATTTATTTGATCCTTTGTAATTTTCATTAATTATGGCCCTAATCTTAGAAAATTCCATTTCCTCCTCAAAATCAATATCCTCAAAGTGTGTGGAGTAAAATGGGCCACTAGTTAAGGTTTTATAGTAGTCTTCAGGATTATCTATAATTAAATTATTATCAAGAATAAAATCATTTTTATCCTCAGAATAATTTTCAATTAAATCATGTTTATCCTCAGAATAATTTTCAATAAAATCATGTTTATCCTCAGAATTATCCTTAAGGTTTTCAAATTCAAATTCGGAGTTATCCTTAGGATTAACTTTTTCTGAATTAAAATTGTCAGTAATATTATCAGAATTGATTTTATCAGAATTATTATCAGAATAATTATCAGAATTAATTTTATTAATTTCTGAATTTATATTTTGAATTAAACAATTAATTTCTGATATTTTAGTCATATCTTTATTTTCTAACTTATCATGCAAGAGACTAATTTTATTATGCAGTAATTCTAATTTATCAGAAAAATTAACTAAATTATCACAAAATATTGCAGGAAAAATTTTCGGAACATAAATTTTCCGTACCTTCGCCGGACACTTGTTTTTGTAGTGTCCGTACTTCTCGCATTTGAAGCATTGTACATGTTCCTTGTTCTTCCGGACTCCTGGCGCTGGTACCTCCTTCGCCGCCGGTGGTGTAGACCGAGTCTTACGAGTAGGGCACTGATTTTTATAGTGCCCTCTCTCCCTGCACGTGAAACAAATAATATGCAATTTAAAATTAGACATTAAAAAAATTGTACCTGATTCACCCCTGGGCTCCCCCTCAACTCCTGGCGTCGTTGCTCCGTCGGCGGTTAGTCCGGTGAAGAGCGGCTCGGCTCTGATACCACTTGTAGGACCGGTGCCGTCGATAGAGGGGGGGTGAATATCGATCGTGAAAACTTTCGTGAGACTTTCGTAAAACTGGACTCAGAATATTAGTAGCGCAGCGGAAAACATAAAAATAAAAATAAAAAAGCAATACACAGTGGACACAGCAGGTTTATTTACTTGGTTCCCAACCCCCCAGGGTCAGTACGTCCAAGGCCTATTACTCGGCGTTGAGTCCACTAATAGTCTCCTTTCCGGAATTTCTGGAGGCGGAGAAACCCGACTTACAGTGCAATATTACAAGCAATAATATGGAAAAATAAATATTGTAATTAATTGCAAACCAAACACAAAGTGTGAAGTTCGGCCGATCTGGACCTCCGAAGTGCCGCGCACTTCCTCCTGGAGCCTCCCGGTCGCAGAGCCTCGTCTTTAGCGCGTTGTCGTCAATCGGAATAAACAGATTTGAAGTTGGAAAGTGTGTTGGAAGTAGAGGGCTCGAGACCCCTTTTATAGCACTCCTGGGGGCGCCCTGGTCGACGGGGGCGCCCCGAAAAACCCGGTCAAACCTTATCCCCGCGTCTACCTCGCCGCAGCTGATAAAACCTTTGACCAGGGCGCCCCGGATCTTCCAGGCGCCTATCTTGAACCGAGTCAGCGCTTATCCTGTGCTTCTGGCTTCGAGACAGCGAAACAGGCTGCTGGGGGCGCCCCGGACACTCCGGGCGCCCCCGTGAGGGCTTATCCTGTGTTCTGACTTCGAAACAGCAAAACAGCTACTAATCCGGGTGCCCCGGACGCTCCGGGCGCCCCGGTTGACACCTGTTTTGACTACATCATGAAAACACTGCTTTTGTGCTTTACTGGGGGCGCCCCCAGCAGTGGGGCCGCCCTGGTTGCCTGGGGGCGCCCCCAACACTGGGGGCGCCCTGGTTAGGGCCTCCAGCACACTGCTATCTCCTCCAATCTTGGTACCTGCAAGATGTACAACCACAAAGCATAGATATATATAATATTGGTCTTAAGGACTTGGTTCTGACTTCGGATTTACACGAAACCCTAGGTCGAACCGGCACGAGTTCCTATCCCCGAGAACTCTCCCTTTACCTACTCCTTTCAGGAGACGGTTGCCACCCAGCCCTTCGGGTGGACTTTTACTTAGCTTCCGATTACTCCGGATCTCGACACGCCCGAACCCCGACCCGTCTCTACTCCTGTCCTTAGTCATCACTCAGCTAAGTTGCTCAGTCCCTTGGACCAAGACTTCATTACCTAGCAATCCTTCGCTAGGTGCCTAGCAGCCTTTCGCTAGGTCTTTTTTTACCAAGCGGTCCTTCGCCTGGTGCCTAGCAATCCTTCGCTAGGTCTTCTATGCCTAGCAGCCCTTCGCTAGGTGCCTTGTTCCCCTGACAACCCTTCGTCAGGTGCCTAGCAGCCCTTCGCTAGGACTTATTTTCCTGACAGCCCTTCGTCAGGTGCCTAGCAGCCCTTCGCTAGGTCTTTTCTTTCTGGCAACCCTTCGCCAGAGCCTAGCAGCCCTTCGCTAGGTCTTTTTCGTTCTGGCAGCCCTTCGCCAGAGCCTAGCAGTCCTTCGCTAGGTCTTAGGGTTTCCATGCCTAGCTTAACTAGGACTTTTCTCAGGCTTAGGTTACTTCTCCTTCGCTCCCCTTTGTCTGTTCAACATATTACTGACTTAAGTATATTGTCAAACATTAAAACACATAAAGGAGAACATCATTGATGCAACTTGCACCAACAGATGCAACCCGCCATTTCAGAATCGGTCACATGTTTCTGATAGGCCAACAATTGGTCTGGAGTTGCATTCTCTGGAGGATGGTTGGGAAGTTGATTTTCAATGACATAAGCAAGCTTTTCCGCCTTGAGGACTATCCTTAGGTTTCGAAGCCAGTCCATGAAGTTCGGCCCAGTCAGTTTATTGGTGTCCAAAATGGAACGTAAGTTTAGGGAAGACATGATCGAGTGATTATCCTAGAAATACAAATTGAGATTATGTGAGAAGAATGATTAAAGAATGTATCGACATACATAAATAAAATCCTATTTATTTTTCAAATTGAATAACCCTTTTTATCAATTCGGGAGATCGTAGGAACATCTCCAAATAGGTTGATATCCAACCATAGATAAGAACAACCATGACTGTGGCCATCAAGTTTTTCTTAGCTATGAAGGTAGGTAATTACACCGATTACATATCACATATATGTAACTATCACTTTATGCTATCAACTAATTGAATGTTTGCATAAATCATTGGGTTGTTAACTCATTAACAAGTATGTAACATTTTACATAGCACCCAACTGCACCTCTCTTTACATCGACCTTGGCTGTGGCACAACAAATCGATGCTCCAAGCTTAAGGCTGACCCATTAATCAAGAAATAGTTTTAATATGGTTGGAGCTCATTCAACCGTTTAGTCAGGCTTGGATGTGTCCAACAACCAAAACTAAGGATTGACCTCTGACTCCAACTATATTATTCATAAACTAATTCCATGGTTTAAACATGTTGAGGTTCAAGTCGGGCATGGATGTGTCCATCAACCCAAACGAGAAACAAAACTCTGGTTCTAACCATATTAATGGAAGGTGTTAGCCTTAATATTTTGTAAGGGGTTTTGGGTCTCATCTTTTCCTTTTTAATGCACATTCATGACATATGTCATGACTAACGATTTCCTTAATAAAGTATGTATGTGACTTAAGTTATCAAGTCTCATTAATTGAATTAGGAACCGGATTTCCTCATTCTAATTTCATACTTTATTAAAGGAATTGTTTTGGGAAACAATTTCCTAAATTGTCATAATCAATTTCGGAAATAATATGTTTAAGTCTTTGATTTCTCTAAATCAAATCTTATTAAATTAAGAGGCAATTCCCTTAATTCAATGACATATTATTTTCATGAAAATCTCATTTAAGAAAACTCTATAGGAAACCATTTCCTAATTAATTTTGGAGACAACAATATGTAAGAGCATCACCTCTTAAATCATATTTTATTCATGGATTTAATTAATTACAGCAAATCGTTTTCTAAGGGTGGCTCCCCGAGGCTCAGATACCCAAAGAAAAATAATTTGTTGTAAATCCAATTGGACGGCTCCCCGAGGCTCAATCCAAATCAAACATGACAATTTCAATTAAAAATTGGGAAATTAAATTACAACAACTAGCTTTAAATTGGACGGCTCCCCGAGGCTCAATCCAAAATAAAGAATTTTGTTGTCAATTTAAAGACCAATTCAAATTTAATTGTCAGTTAACTGTCCATGAATTTGTCTAGACTTTCTTAAAAGAAAGTGCCCAAAATTGCGTGATTTCATAAATTGGTTTTCAGAATAATTGTAAGTTTCTGTTACAAAGAAAACTTACATATTTCCAAAGTTGGAAAATTTCTAAGATAGAAAATTTCCAAAATTGGAAAGTTTCCAAAGATGGGAAGTTTTCACAATTATTATAAAATTTTTAGAAACTAGGCTATTTCAAAAGTTTACGAAATTTCATGAGGATTTCCAAACTTAGAAATTCCTAAATCTAAAATTTATTATAATTGGAAAGTTTCCATAATTGAAAATTTTTCCAAAATTGAGATTATGACAAAGTGTTCCGCAAAACAATTATATGATTATGTTGAACACTAACCGGCTCTGATACCACTGTTGGGACCGGGTGCATGTCGACAGGGATACGGGTTCGTAAAATTCAAAATTTTTACGTGCAGCGGAAGAATTAGCATAAAATAATTTCCTAAATTATTTTGACCACGTATCTAGCATGCAACCTTATAGTGTGTTGACATAATCATAAAATAAAACTTTGCGGAAAAGTAAACTAATTTACATTATACCTCTCGTAACTCGAAGTAAGGGACGAGATCCAACCGTAGCGTCCCTTGGAAGCTCCGCCTCTATTCGCGTCCACGCCGAGTTCTCTTCGGGATGACTTCGCAAAGTCACGAGTTTTGTGTCGACGAGAACTACTAGATTCTCTATAGGCACAACAAGAAAGATCAAGAGAGGAAAGGGAAACTAACCACCAAGAAAACGGAATCGAATTCCGGGAAGAGAGGAGTCGCTATCCGCTTCTTCTTCTTCTTGTTTCGTTTCTCCTTCTTCTTGAAGCTCACGGCAACCTTGCTTGGTGTTGATAGGGTGCACCGGCCCTAGCAAGGAAGGTGGGAGCCGGCCCTAATTCTCCAAGAAGGGCGCCGGCCCTAAGGGAAAGGAGAGGGAGAAGAGAATAAGAGAGAGGGAGAGAGGAAGTTACTAATCTCAATTAGTAATGCGTCATAAGGGCTTGCCTTTGGTTCCTTTATATAGTAGCAACTCCTTTGCTAAGTCTCCCTCTTAACGGAATTAACGGAATTAGTTATAACAAATTTATCTTATAAATTCTCTTATTAATTGTTCCGTTTAAGCCGAGTCTTATTATAACTAATTTATAATAAAACAAATTCTTCTTCTCTTTAAATTATGGAATAAATTTTATAAGGAATTTATAAACTTTCTTATTATGGAAAAATCAATTCATAATTGATTTTATAAAATTAAAATAAACCAATTCATGGATTATTTTAACTTCCATAAAAGAATAAATTTCTACAAATTTATTTATATAAATTTCTTTATACAAATTTATTTATCCATAATTTATAAAATAAATCGCACTAGATTCATTTTATTAATTAAACCAATTAAATTGGTTTTTCTCCCTTTTAATGGCCGGCCAACCAAGGAGGGTTGGCACCCTCTTTGGCTGGCCCAAACCGAGCCGAACCAACGCGAATTAAACTCATTTAATTCGCCCAAAAAGCCTTCAAAAGACTTAGCCATTTTTAGCTTCCATTGCGCCTCTGATTAACTCAGATTCGACTTATTTCTCTTGATCGGAAAATCTAATTTTCAACTCGTTTTAAATCCCTCGGATTACCCGTAGTGCGTGTGACTAAATAGGCTTTCGATTTATGTTGGCTGTCTCTAATTAACCAATTATAGAACGGTCATGAGTGGCACCTAGTAGTACATCATGACCCCCAATTAATCGAAAGATCAACGGTTTGACCTCAGAAGAAATTATTCTGAAACCCTTCAGCAGCTCTACTAAATCATGCCTCATTCCCTTCACCATCTTATACCCACTTGGTTCAGGACACGGTCTATTTGTGTTAGTCCCCACTAGGCTGACTACGTCACACCTAGCCCAAGTAATGTCTTTCTCATCCTTTGGATTTCTAATTACTCTCATGTATTTAAGAGACTTGCACTCTTAACATGATATACTCTGGCCAGAGCTTTTGAGTAACAATCCGACGATAGGCCTGGGTATACATCTCCTCGCAAGGAGTAGTGAATCCTTTGTAGGCTGTTCAAACATCTTCGGGCACTTCGGCTCATACCCAATCATCCTGGGTCCACACGTCCTTGGAGATACTTGCTTAAGATGTTAAAGTATAAGTCTCCATGACCAAGATGACTTGAACACCGCAAGTCAAAGGAACATCGCACTTAAGCTGCAGTAAGAACTTCATTGACATATCTTTATAGATAACCATATGAAGTTTTACAGCTAGTCACTCCAATGAACTAGTTCCCTTAACTAGCATTCATGTTTATCTCCGGACATCCCAATGTCACCATCCAGTGAAAATCAGCTGATTAGAGAATAACCCATGCTAGTCTCAACAGAATTGATAGTGTCCGTTTTTATCAATTCATCAACTAGGGATAATTTCAATACTTCACAATTGCATATTAGAGATAATCACTAGTTGTGATTCCATCACAAATTCTCTTATGCTGTGAGTTGTATTGCGGACATTCAGTAGATGAGTTTAAGATCCCAATCAAATACACAAAACATGTATACTCAAATAGTGAATTATCATTTATTAATATAAATGTTTACATCATAAGGCGATTGCCTTAGGACACTTCTCTCATATCACTAACAGAGTCAATTTGACCTTGGTTAAATTCCTTAGAAATTAAATAAGTTGATAGTCTTTCGTACTAGGCCCTAGGTGCTTGTTTTAACCCATAAAGGGCTTTCCTAAGTTTGAACACATATTCAGGTTTGTCTAAGTCCTCAAATCTTGGGGGCTACCCTACGTATACTTCCTCTTTTATGAACCCATTAAGAAAGGCAGACTTGACATCCATTTGGTATAGTTTAAAACCTCTATGGGCTACAAAGGCTAGTAACATCCTAATTGATTCAAGTTTGGCTACGGGGGCATAAGTTTCATCATAATCCAACCCTTCGACTTGACTAAACCCTTTAGCTACTAAGAGGGCTTTGTTTCTCACAATCTCCCCTTGGTCATTTAGTTTGTTTCTAAATACCCACTTAGTATCTATAACTGACTTACCCTCAGGTTTAGGTACTAAGTCCCAAACATGGTTTCTCTCAAATTAGGCTAGTTCTTCTTGCATTGCTATAATCCAATATGGGTTAGGTAGGGTTTCTTCTATAGTCTAGGTTCTATTTTTGAAATTAGAGCAATTTGACTTACATTTCTATGAGAAGACCTTGTTTTGACTCCTAAGGTTGGATCACCCAAGATTTAATTAGATGGATGATTGAGTCTGGGTTTCTTCGTTCTTTTAGAACTAGGTTCAGCCTAAGGTCCGACTGGAAGGTTTGGTTCAGTGTTTGGTTCAATTACTTGGGTTGGTTCAGCTATTGGTTCAGTTGATACCTCAGTAGTTGGTTCAATTGATAGTTCAGTTAATGGTTCAATTAATGGTTCACTATCTCTTGATCAAGATTTGAATTGATTAGGTTTTGATTGCCAATAGATTTTGTTTCAATTTCTTCATCAAAGATTAAGTTGGTAGTTTCTTCAATTTTGTGAGTTTGTTAATTGTAAACCCTATAGGCTCTACTTGTTGTTGAATATCCTAAGAAGGTCCCTGGGGGTGTGATTTTGATTGAAACTTACCTAGGTAGTCCTTAGTGTTCAAAATATGGACTTTGCACCCAAAAACCCTTAAGTAATGTAGATTAGGTAATCTGTGATAATAGATTTCATAGGGTGTCTTGTTGTGTCTTCTATTAATTAAGACCCTATTTTGAATATAACAGGCTGTATTTACCATTTCTACCCAAAATTGATTAGTTAGGTTAAATTCGTTAAGCATGGTCCTAGCAGCTTCTTGAAGGGTTCTATTCATTCTTTCAACTATTCCATTCTGTTGGGGAGTTCTAGGGTATGAAAATTCATGGACGTACCCATTGATTTTACAAAATTCCTCAAATTTTTGATTTTCAAACTCTCCCCCATGGTCACTCTTAAGTCTTTTAATTTTTGTGTCATTTTGATTTTCTATCATTTGCACAAATTATTAAATGTTTCATATTTAATTTTTAAGAACCTAACCCACGTAAATCTAGAGTAATTTTCAATGATTACTAAGTAGTACCAATTTCCGCTTAGTGACTTGGCTCCATGTGAATCAAATAGGTCAAGGTGTAGGATCTCAAGTGTGGCTTGGGTCAAGTTTGACTGAGTTGGTTTATGAGTTGACTTGGTTTGTTTGCCTTGTTGACATGAATTACAAATTGTATTGTCAAAGTTATTAATTTTTGGTACACCTTTAATCAATCCAAGTTGAGTTATTTTTGAAATTAATTTGGTATGGGTGTGGCCTAGTCTTCTATGCCAAAGATTGGTTTCTTCAAATTGAGTTAGAAGACATTTAGGTATTGAGGGTAGATTGATTGTGTAAACATTATTTTTCCTACTACCCTTAAGTGTTATTTCTCAGTCTTGTAGGTTCCTAATCAGGCAGTCAGAATTGGTGAAGGTAAGAATATAACCAGTATCACAAAGTTGGCTAATGCTAAGCAAATTAAATTTAAAATTTTCAACCAACAACACCTTTTTAATAATAAAATATGAATTAAATTCAATGTTACCTGACCCAATTACTTTAAGTGTGGCATTGTTGCCAAATGCCACTGAGCCTAGTTTTTGAACTTGATTTTGGTGAACTTCAATTTATCCCCAGTCATGTGTCTGGAGCATCCACTATCCAACATCCACTGGTCCAAATCTTTATGTTCCTACACATAAAGTATGTTTTTGATTTGGATCCATTTATGTAGAGGTAGAGATAGATTAAATTGAATTTCCCTACCTAGTCCGTCTCACCCATATCTAGGGTTATCAAGCATGTTGACTTTATGGGTACTTGTGAAACAGGTTTTCAATATGGGTTGAATTAATTTTTAAAAAAATGTTGAATTAATTTTTGAAAGAAAAAGGTTGAATTAACGTTAAGTCTAAGATTTAATCAAAACTTGTGTTAGATTCAAATTTATCAAATAGTGATTTAAAAGTGAGTTTCGATAATTGGCTTCCAGGTCTTGGTGAGGCATAGAGGCCTTCTTTGGCCGTAGTCTTATTGGAGCAACAACCCTTTCCTTGACAAAGCCTTTTACCGAAAGTTCATTTTCAAATTACTTCTTGAAAAATTTTGGTCTAACTAGCTTAGGTTTTGGATCGGTAGCTTCGGCTAGTTCCGCCGGACTAAACAGACCAAGTAGGGTATACCTTACCCCACTTGACCTTATTAGAAGGGCTTCTCTAACGTACTATCATCTCACCTCCACCTAATAATATGTTGTTCAAGTTTCGGATAAATCTTTTGTCCTTAACTAACCATTCCTAAGTCTAAGTATAATAAAATTGCAAAAATAAAATAAACAAGCAACAAGAAATTAAAAAATCATCTAAGTATGAAAATGATTTTTATATTAGCTCCCCCTGGACTGAAGCCTCGATAAGGACTAGGCAAGATGTGAATCTTGTCCTTGGGGATCCAATATTGGTTTGGTCCAGCTTGTTTATTCAAACATAGCTTTGGGACCCATGCAGGACTTGGGTTCTAGGTTGATTCAATACGGAATAGTAAGACCGTTGTCGCAATTTGGTTCGATAACCTAGTCCGGATCGATTTGGAACTGACTTCTGCTTTCCAAGAATCATGTCAAGATTCTTGGAACCCGAAGTGAATCGTTCTAAAGAAACTCTGAGTTCCTTGACTTGAGTTTTCAAGGAGGAATTCTCTTCCTCAAGCTTTTGAACTTGAGTTGAGTTTCTTCTTGAACTGACTCGGTTAAGCAACTCGAGCTGACTTCCTCTTTCAGGAGTTTTACTTCCTATCAGAGGGTTTCAACCCAGATGTTGGCTTTCGCCAACTTGCATGACAAGTAAGAAATTAAATCGTAATGTTCGGATTCAGGATAACCTTTTACCGTGATTTGTCCGTCCTCCAAGATTTACAACTTTCCGGTGCTAACGTCTTCATCCGGTTCTGATTCTGTTCCGGAGTCGATGTCTTCCGAGGCGGTCAAAGCAAGGAGGTTCGAGTGCGGAGCTTCTTCTTCTTCTTCCGAGGATGATTCATCCCAGGTGGCTTGAAGAGCCTTCTTCTTCCGAGCCTCTTTGTTCTCCTTCAGGTTGGGGCACTCTGATCTGAAATGCCCCTTCTTGTTGCACTCGTAGCATGTTATATTACCATTGTTCTTCTAGCTCGTCAAGGGTTCAGATGGATCTTCCTTCTTCTGATTTATCTTCTTCTTGGTCGTTTGATTTTTGAGCTCCTTGTAGTAGTCGCGAGCTAACCGGACCAATTTTGGACGATCTCCTTCATCATCGTCAGACTCCGAATCTGAGTCGGACTCGAGTACTGGTTGTAGCTTCTTCTTCAAAGATCTTCCTGGAGTTTTTCCTGCAATAAAAGCAATACTCTTCTCGACCAAAGTAGCATTAGTTTGCTTGTGTAATTCTAATTCGGAAAACAGTTCGTGTAATTTAATTTCGGACGGGTTCTTGGAAACCATGTAGGCATCCACCATAGATGCCTATAGTGTGTTCCTTGGGAACAAGTTTAGAGTATACCTTATTAGGTCACAGTTTTCGACCTTGTGACCTATTGTGTGCAGCCCATTCATCAGCTCCTGGATTCTTGCGTGGAGCTGTGCTGCTGACTCGCCTTTGTGCATCATTATTGTGTAGAGTTTGTTGAGTAATAGATCTCTTTTGCTGATTCGCGTATCAGACGTACCTTCGTGTAGTTCGATCAGCTTGTTCCATAATTCCTTCGTGCTGCTGAAGGGTCTGACGCAGTTCAATTCTTCCTTCGTCAGGCCGCATTGTAATGCCTGTGTGGCCTTTGCGTCAGCCTTGATCTTCTTCTTGAGTGGTCCGTCCCACTCTGTGTAGTCTTGCACCTCACCTTGTGCGTTTTTGGGTATCTCTAGTCCGGACTGGATGATAATCCACATGTCCACCTGAGTTTTCAGGTGGACCTCCATCTTACTCTTCCAATAGGAGAAATCTTCTCCTGAGAAGAGTGGTGGTCTGGCGGTGCTATAGCGTTCTTGCATGGTCATTGAATTTATCTGAAAAATTTACAAAAAAAATCTTGTCCCAAGACTAAGTCATGGATTAGTTGTGCTGTAGAAAATAATAATAATAAAAAAAACCAAGTGGTGTTGCACCAACCTCAATAAACGAGAAAATTACGAACAAAAAAAAATTAAAATGAAAATCCGAAAAATCACTTAACTGGTGGTTGCACTAGATTGGAGCTACCCGCTCTGATACCACTTGTGGGATCGTTTAGAATCGATAGAGGGGGTGAATATCGATAAAATCTTTTCGGATTAAAAAGAGCAATTACGCAGCGGAAAAATTCAAATCAATGCTAACACTTTGATTTTTAATTGGTTCGGAGTTTAGATCGGCTCCTACTCCAAGGCCCACGGTCCTTGACCGTTTACGATGGGAAATTCTATATTGCGCAAAAATATTACACAGTTGAGTTCAAATACAGAATTTAAATATAGCAATTAAATAATAATTATACCGATGACTGGAGTGAATTTGTAGATCAGAGCCGCAGGTCATTGTTGGCGCTTGAGACTTGAGCACGGAGCGTTTGGAGCAGAGCGCTTGAAAGAATTCGTTGGAAGCAATTGTGTTGTGAAGCAAGGGGGTGAACCCCTTTATATAGTAGCTGCTTGGGTGCCTGTGTTGAAGGGGGCGCCTGACACATGACCTTCTCTACGCGAATCCATATCCGCAGACTTGGCCAGCGCTTATCCCTTCAACTCGGGCGCCTGAGCTGACTGGGGCGCTTGTATCAACACAGACACCTCATTTGCTGACGTGGAGGCTTGTTTCTAGACTTCTTAGAAATATCTTCATCTGGGGCGCCTGAGTTCATTCAGGTGACTGGGAGAAAAAACCTTCAACCTTTGTTCCTGCAACCAGGGTTAGTTCCAAAACACAAATAACAAATAAATCATATATAAGTTAAGCACAATTAACAACCTGAGCTGTCTTGGTTCTGACATTGGGCTTCCCAAATGGAACCCTAGGTCGAACCGACGCCTAGTGTTCCCTCCTACGGAGAACGCGTCCTCACCTACTCCTCTCAGGAGGGTTTACCTTTTTGCCAACTAGCTTCTCGGTTGGACTTTTGCCCAATCCTCCAGATCAGGTTTTCGTGCCCAGTCCGAGACCAAGACTTATTGCCCAACCCTCGGTCAGGTCTTCTGTGCCCAGCCCTCGGCCAGGACTTATTGCCCAATTCCTCAAATCAGGACTTCGTGCCCAGTCCGCGACCAAGACTTATTGCTCAACCCTATGTCAGGACTTAGGTGTCCAGCCCTCGGCCAGGACTTATTGCCCAATTCCCATAATTAGGACTTCGTGCCTAGTGTACCTAGGACTTTTCCTGCACACTTGAATCACTTCGTTATATGACAATAAAACCTTAACTTATGAATGTCATTATCAAAACACAAGTTCGATCTTGGTGCTTCCGGCACCAACACTATGTGGAAGGCGCATTGGGTTGAGGGTGCTATCCTGGGAGCCCAACATATCAGGCGCCTTAAGCTTCCCAGGCGCATACTTCAGACTACCAGAGTTGCCAAGACATTCACATTTGGTTTGTATATTACAAAGTTGTACTTATTTTATTATCATTTCTTTGCTTGTACTTAAACTGTAAGACGAGTTTCTTTGCCTCCGAAAATTTCGGAAAGAAGACCACTAGTGAACGGGCGCTACATCTAATTAGGTCTTGGACATATTGACCCTAGGGGGTTGGGAACCAAGTAAATCCCTCGAGTTATTGCGGTGTGTTTTTCTTATTTAATATTCCACTGTGTACTAACACTCTAATAGCAAGAACGAATGAACGAATGACGAAGTTTTGCGAAAAGAATACAAGTTGATATTCATCCCCCCCTCTATCGACACTACCGATCCCACGGATACTACATTTTATAATTAAGGTAGGTATTCTTTTAAAGTATGTTATTAAAATAGTGTTTAATTTTTTTGTATTTTCTGATAAGTAATTTTAACTTATATATATGAATCAATTTTTTTTTTCAAAATATCAAATGTAGTGTAGTTAAACCATTTATCATCTGCACTACCGATGAGACAATGAGATTTGTTGATGTTGGATGTTTTTTTATATTTGAGTGGATGTAATGATTTTAGTTATATAAACCATGTACGATTTGAGATTTTATATGATGAATGTTGTTTTGTCAATGTCGATTGAGCATGTTTGTTGATATTTGACTGGATGTATAGTTTGTTTGTTGATATTGTCTGTGAATGTTGAATGTAATGGACATTAATTTGAATTTGATGGGTTAAATGTAATGTATTGAGTTGAATGAATTTAAATGTGAATTGTGTATCGTATTGAATGTAAATAGGAAATTTACCCAAAAAGGGGAGAAGTTGTTGTATTTTTATCGTAAATTAGGAATGAAAATTGAAAATTAATTTATTTCTATAGCTAAGTTCAATCGTAAATTATCGGCGGGAAAAAAATCTGTTGCTAAAGTTTAGTGACAAAAGTTTAGTTTCGTAACTAATTAGCGATGGAAAATTATTTTTGTCGCTAAATGAAGTCGGTGATCGATATAAATGTGACTAGAAATTTCAATCACTAATCGGTCATTAAATTCACTTAACAACTGACTATTTGACCGCTAATTCTAATGTGAATGGGCGTTAACTATCATTATTATCTTTCCATTTAGCAATGGTAACCCGAGACTTGTACCCATAATGACCATTATTAATCACTTTTAATGCCCTTTGAACCAAATCAAAACTAACGCTCCCAAATGTTATTTGCCTTTGAGTTTGCTCACTTGCTTCTCGAGCATCTCCCGATTTTCATCTTCGAGTCCGAGTATCTTAATGTTCAAGATTTTTTTTTTTTGATAATTCAGCTATCTAACTTTTTGAACTGACTAATCCTAAAAATGGTTGACCCGACCCTATGAAACATCATCGACTACAAGAATAAATATTAATACTAAATTGATGATTTTAATATCAAACTTTTGAAAAAATATTTATAGTCCCAAAGTTGGACGTTTACCTTTTTTTCAGTCTAAAATTTTAAAAGTAACAATTTGAATACGATGCAATGGGAGACATTTCAAGATCTTTTTTTAAAAGAAAAATTATGATTGAACACTACAATTCAATTGGAAAGGTGAACCCTAGGGGGTTTAGATTTTTAATTTTTTAGCTTAAACACTAACCCAATTGGGATGGTGAACCTTAGAAGTTTTCGATTTTTATTTATTTTTTAGTTTGAACAATATAACTCAATTGGAATGGTGAACCCTAGACTAAAATAAAAATAAAGTATTAACTTTGGGATTATTTTTTTTTTAAAGTTAGTATCCAAAATACTAAAAACAAATCAAGTTTAGGACTTAAAAATACCTTTTTCTCCTACCAAAAATATACATAAAGAGAGAGAAAGAGGAAGAAGAAAGCCCAATGAATGAGAATAATTTATTAATGAGAAAAGTTTATAAGCCCAATCAATTCTTACTCCACGGATTAGAGCAGAGGACCTAAAACGTTAGGACATTAGAATATTTCTTATTCTAATATTAACGCGTTTGGTCAAACCCAATCAACCATTAAAAGAAATTATTCAGTAATTAGATCGTGATTTAATACTGGATCAGGTAAAGAATCAAATCCCTTTGACCAAGAATAAAGGACTTATTCTTGCTCTTGCTTAAACTTTTTTCGGCATTTTACCAAACGACACACGTGAGAATTTATAATTACCAAAAAGCATCCTAAGATTTATTTTTTACCAAAGGGCGCACTAAAAAATATCTTATTCCTCTTATACCTCTCCCGCCAACAACTCCCTTTTATAGTTAGATTTCTGAGACATTTGAACCACTTTTTCAGAGTTTTGGTTTTAAAATAAGAGATTGTGGTTCAGATACATGTATTCTTAGCTTCTCTCACCTTATATATCTCTTTCTGCATTGCACAACCTAACTCATCATGAATCTTTTACTTATTTTGCTGTGATTGCAAAAGATGGAGTTGAAAGCGGGAGTGTGTTCTAGAAGTGATTCAAAGAGTTGACATCAAAGAATTGTTGAGGAAGATCGGTGTTGAAGGAGAAATTTCAAACAATAGTGTATTTGGTAGAAGGAAGAAAAAAAATTAGTAATGTGCGTATCATTTGGCTACTTAAAATTTGTGTATATGGTGAAAAAAATAGTATAAGAGTTCTTGTAGGGTTTATTTTAGCGAGACCATATTCTGCTCTGATATGGTATGTATCAGACCTAGTTTTGTCCATTATCAACTCTTCCTACTAATTTTTAGTTTGGAGAAGGACTCTAATGGTGTCATGCATTACATAAATAAGGTTCTCAGAATTTATTTAACCTTACTATAAATTCATGCTTGAATACGACCTCAGACCTAATATCTGATGATATCAGGCCTAAGGAGGAGCTGATATCATCTTATATCAGGCCCGAAGAGGACTTGATATTGGATATATATTGATCGTTGTTTTTTTTAAATTACTGAAATACTTGATTATGAATTTAAACCTTTACCAAATTTAATTATAATTTATTTTTCAGGGATGATAATGTTGTTGATAAAATTCTCTCAAAGATATGGAATACGTTTGATGATAGTGCTATCATGCGGAATGGAGTAGAAATATCCAATACTAATATTCCATTGTCTTCCGAGGATTGTGGAAATAGAATTATAAGGAATTTGATATTTGATCTAAATGAAGAAGTAAGTAATCTAAAAGATGAGTGTCTGAATTGTTCTACAAGACTTGTTGAATACTTTGAGCCAACCTGGAGTGAGGAGGAAGATCATGAAATCCGAATTGCAGATGATTTACAACCTAGTACGACTATACTAGAATTCCCCCCAGATCAGTATAGTGTCTTAGAGGAGTTCCCAATAGCTGACGATCCTTATATTTTGAATTCTCGATTGTTAGCTAGGTCAATTGGAGAGGCAGAGGCAAGAGATGAGTAGGAATTTTTTATAGGACAGATTTTTCTATCTAGACAAGAATTCAAGAATGCACTTGTGAAACATTCCATGGTTAAGCATATGCGATATAACCCAGTTGACATTCGAAAAAATAAAGTTAAAATAGTGTCCTTTAACCAACCATGTACATGGAGAGTAGTTCCCTGAGGGGAAATAGAGTTCACTATTATAAAATATGTAAAGGAACACTAATGTGGAACAATTAAGGAAAGTGTTGATCATCAAGCATGCTCTTCGTCATTTGTAGCGTCTTTTGTTGAAGAGCAATTTCTTTATAATGAACATTACAAACCAAGTGTAATTATATCAGATATAAAAGCTACGTTTGGAGTGACCATATCATATAGAAAAACATACATACCTAGGGAGAAAGCGTTGAAAAAGGTCAATGGAGATTATGATGAGACATATAGAGATCTTCCACAATTTCTGCATGAGTTAAGAGCTAGGGATCCTGAAACTTATATGACATTATACAGAAATGATAACAATGAGTTCTAATGGTATTTTTGGGCTTTTGGTGCTTGTCAAAGAGTGTTCAGGTCTTATTTGCATAAACTTATCAGAATTGATGTCACACATCTAAGAGGGAAGTATTCAGGGTGTATTGTTGATCACTACAGCGATCGATGGTAATGACAATGTTCTCCCAGTTGCCTTTGAAATCGCTGAAGTTGAATGTTTGTCTACATGGGAGTGGTTTTTGGATCATACAAAGTGGTTCTTTGTTGTCAATGCACAGTCAATGACTATAGTGTCAAATAGACATCATAGAATTATATCATTAGTTAGGAAAGTCATACCAACCGGCCATCATGCTTTTTGTTGCCACCACATGTCTTGTAATATAGTAATAAATACTGGAAGTAGAGCAACTTTAGTCTTGTTTTGGGAAGCAGCACAAGCAAACACAACACTCCAATATGATCTCATAATGTAGTAAATGCTTGAAAAACATCCAGATGCCCATAAGTGGCTTCAGAATATTGACCCTAAAAGGTGGGCTAATGCACACTTTACTGAGAGAATGTATAGAATGCTAACCTTTAATTATGTGGAGAGTTTAAATGCTTTGTTCAAAAATCCACGTGAACTTCCTATAAATAGGTTAATTGATAATACAAGAATAAAGTAGCTCAATGATTCATTAATCGCAGAGAGGAAGTCTCAAAATAGTATGTTGCTTTGACACCTCATGCTACAAAAAAAATGGATTCAAGGAGAGAGAAAGCTAGAGCATATAAGGTTCACCCGTACTCTCAATCATAAATGGAAGTAGAGACATGGGACACTTCATACATTGTTGATTTAGAAAAAAAATATTGTCACTGTGGGCATTTTCAAAATTCAGGACT
>JAGFNQ010005477.1:0-34616 GCA_024364735.1 Boesenbergia rotunda | reverse complement strand
CCCTAACCCTTAGGTCCTTGAGGTTGGCCGAAACATATGGGGTCTCTAGGGTACCCCAAAAATTCTCAAAAATTGTATTAAACCTCTAGACATCATGAGAGTACATTAAACATCATTATTGGGAATTTTATCATCATTTTAGACCCTTAAACATGCCAGCCGAAACCCTAGGGTGTCCTAGGGTGCTTGCTTAGGTTCCTTCATGTTGGCCGAAACCCTAGGGTGTCCTAGGGTAGTCCAAAAATTCCCAAAAATTATACTTTACCTCTACACATCATAAGGGAACATTAAATAACATTATAAAGATTTTTTGCATAATTATAGACCTTTAAATCATGGTGTCCGAAACCCTTAAACTTAGGGATCCTAGTTTTGTTTCTTTAATGTTGGCCGAAACCCTAAGGTGTCCTAGGGTACTCCAAAAATCTCCAAAAATTATACTTAACCTATACACATCATAAGGGAACATTAAATAACATTATGATAATTTTTTTCATAATTATAGACCTGTAAATCATGGTGGCAGAAACCCTTAAACTTAAGGTTCATAGTTTTGTTTCTTTCATGTTGGCCGAAACCCTAGGGTGCCCTAGGGTACTCCAAAAATTCCCAAAAATTATAATTAACCTCTAAAAATCATAAGGGAACATTAAATAACATTATCATGATTTTTAGCATAATTATAGACCTGTAAAACATGGTGGCCGAAACCCTTAAACATGAGGGTCTTGGTTTTCTTTCCTTTCAACATCAAATTCAAAAACCAACCACTATATCATACTAAAAATCATAAAAATTAGAGGGAACTATTATACCACAGGTGAGGGAGTCTTACCTTGGGGTTTCTTGATTTTTAGACCTTAGATGGGAAGAAGAAGGAAGACTTGTTGTCTCTTGATCACCCCTAGCCTTGGAACCTTAGGAAACCTTTAGATCTTGGTGGTAGGACCTTCTTGTGGAGTTTTACCAAGGGAAAATCTCCCTTGTAGATTTCGTCTAGGATGAGGAAGAAGGAGGAAGAGAATGCAATTGATAGAGAGAAGAGAATAACTCCCAAAACCCCCCTCTTTATAACCCATTAAGGTGGTGAATGAAGAGTCTCTCCATGACTCTTCATCTTCTTCTTAATCTCAACTTATATCCACTTCATTTCCTCATAGAAATCCCTTGCTAGGTGAGTTGGTTAAGGCTTACATGGTTGTACAAGAGGTCCAAGCTTCAATCCTTAGCTCATGCACCTTTATTTTTATTTTATTTTCATTTCATTTATTTTATTATTTTTATTTCTTAAATTCTGAAAATCCCCCTAAAATCACCCATAATTATGCCAATATTCCTAAATTAAATTCTTTTATATTTATATAAATTTTACCTAATTTATATTAATCTTACCTAATTAATACCCATTTTTGGAGCCCATTTAAAGCTCATTAGTACATAGTTTTTCTCAATTTAAATGAGAAAACATGGATTTCTAGGCCCAATTTAACATAATTATTTCTGGGCCCCTCAGAAAATTATCTAGACATGCTCAATATTTTAAAAAAATATTAAGAGAATTTTCCGGGTCGTTACAGTTATGGGCGAAGGAAATGGAGTTTGGTTAAGGCTTAAGGGAAGAGGAAGAGACTCCATGACTCTTCACTTACCCTCCTTAATGTGTTATAAAGTAGGGGGTTAGGGAGTTACCTTCTTCCTTCCATCAATTGCATTTTCTCTCCTCCTCCCACCTCATTCTAGCCGAACACCACAAGGGAGGTTCTCCCTTGGAAAAGCTCCACAAGAAGGTCTCATCACCAAGATCTAAAGGTTTTCCAAGGATACAAGGGCAAGGGGGTTCAAGTGTCCAAAGGATTTACAATTTCCTTCTCTTTTAAGGTCTAAAAATCAAGATCAACCAATGTAAGCTCCCTCACCTGTGGTATAATAGTTCCTTATGTTTTTAGCATGATATATTGGTTGGTTTTTGGGATTTGATGTTGAAAGAAAAGAAACCAAGGACCCTAGTCCTATGGGTTTCGGCCACTAGGATTTTTGGGTCCATGATGATGCTAAAAATCTTCATAATGTTGTCTAATGTGCTTTCATGATGTTTAGAGATTAAATATAATTTTTGAGAATTTTTGGGGTACCCTAGGATCCCCTAGGGTTTCGGCCAACTTCAAGAACCCATGGGTAGGGTTGGGTCTAAAACTTCTAGTATGTGTTTTATGTATTATCATGATATAAGCGAGATGGAGGATGATTTATGTGAATTTTGACATGGCCTAGAGACCCTATAAGTTTCGGCCAAGACTTGCTAATAGGGTAGAAGGTTAGGACTTTCCTCAAGTAAGGGCCCTAATGGCCCCTATGGTATGGTATGGTTGGTGTTTAATGGTTGATTTGGGAATTTTAATGGAATTTTTTCATGCACCCATACCCTTATATGTTTCGGCCAGCCCAAGAAAGGAGTGCTAAAGGTTAGGGTTAACCCTAATCATGAGCCCCAATGGCTTCCTATGGTCTCATAGATGATGTATGGTTGTTCCTTTACCTTATGCTATCTTACATGTTTATGGAATTGATGGAACTCTACCTTATAGGTTTCAGCCAAGCCTTGTATCTAGGTTTTGGGGTGGAGTTAGGGTTCAAAGAATGATGATTTATGCTTATCATGAAGTATATATATATATATATATATATATATAGGTCCAAGCATGTGGTAGAAATCATGTTACCTCTAACCCTAACCTTAAGCACCATGTTTTATGTTATATGTTATGATTGGATGTCATGCTTAATAGGGTTTATTATGAATGCCTTATGTTTTATGCCATGTACTTGAATGGTAGGTAGAGTGTTATGGAAATTCTACCTATGCATGCTTGAGATAGATACCATGCTTAGGCAATAAATGCAATGTTTACCTTATGTATCAGGATCATATAAGCTCTATGTGGTAGGATAAATATCTATGAAAAACATGTCATGTTCGATGCAATGCTTACCTTATACATTATGATCATGCAAGTACTAGGAATAGGAATGATGTTTAGGTAGGCATGCCATGATTTATGTATGAAGATGTATGCCATGTTGTATGAATAATGATGCATGCCATGTTGTAAGAATAATGATGCATGCCATGTTGTATGAATAAAGATGCATGCCATGTTTATGAAAGAAGATGCATACCATGTTTATAAATGAAGATAATGCTCATGCCTTCCAGGCATCATGATGCTATGCAATAAGTATGAACAATGAAAGGACAAGCATGTGTTAAGTCATGTTTTATGTAACATGGTTATGCTATGAATGTCTTATGAATGATGAAACATGTAAAGTATTTTACTTTATAAATGGGCTTGTACCGGACCGAAGTATGGGTCCAAGGGATGGGCACCTTAAGAACGCCCCGGTTATGGACTACCGACTATGCTGCCCATGGTTCTGTCACTACCGGAGCTGTGCAACAGGGATGGACTCCTTAAGAACGCCTCGGTTCGAGGACTACCGACTATGCTGTCCTTACCCTAGTAGGTCGGGGCTCGCTACCTCATATTTTCTAGGGATGCGTGCTTATGATGTATGTATGTGGTATAAGCCGGGGACCCCAATGATATGATGATTATGTTTAAACATTTAAAAGTATGTTTTTAAAAGTTAAGCATCCTTATGTATATGCATTCCACTCATGCATTCATTCATGTTATGCATTATGCTATGCTAATAAGATTTTATGCTTACGCTTCATGTTAAGAAAGATGCATGAGAGTAATTGATCTATGTCATGATTATGCTAAGAAGATGCTCATATACTACGATAGGAAGTATGCCTATGTTTATGCCATACGGGTTGGTTTACACTTTATAGACATGTTTATACCATGTATTATGCCATGTTAAGAATGTTTATTATGTTATGTTTATACCATGTATTATGCCATTTTAAGAATGTTTGTTATGTTTTGTTTATACGATGTATTATGCCATGCTAGGATTGTTTATTGTGTTTATGTTTATGCCATGTAGCATGTCATGCTTAGATTGTTTACTATGTTTACGTTCATGCCATGTTTCATGCCATGCTAGGAATGTTCACTTATGTTTATGTTCATGCCATGTCACGTATATGATAAGTGATTCAAGTTGTTATGTTCTAAGTAGAGCACCAAGTATGTTAATGTTCCATGTGCTCATTATGAGATGATGAATGGTTTTTGTGAGTAGGAAAGAGTCTTACTAAGCCTGTGTGCTTATAGTCTTATTTCCTTATACCGCAGATCATTCAAGGGGACAATGAGGAAGCAGCAGGAGGGCAAGAACGCATGTGTGTGGTAGTGACTTGGCCCAGGAAACCATATGTTTATCGTTTATGCTAGAACTTTACTTTGGTCACTTATATGCTTGAATGCTTGAATAATGACTTATGGAACTCTATGACGTGATGTTAAGTATGACATGATATGATGTTTAAGTATGAAGTCAATATGCCGAGTTTCCATGTCATTATGTTAAGAATGGTAGTAGGGCATGTATGTGTAAGAATAAAGTTATTCCGCTGCCTTATGATGTCTACATGCCCTAAGTATGTTAACGTAACGCCGCTTTACAAAAAAAAAGCGGGCGTTACAGGTTGGTATCAGAGCAGTTACCATCTCACTACACACACATCAAGCCCTCTTCCTGCCGCTTCCAAGTAAGTACCTCTTTACATATCTTATAGTTGTAAGATGTTTTATGATTTTAAGATATGCAAGTATGAACGATAGTTATGATGAAAAGTTCTGTAGGATATGTAACCATGAACGATATTTTATCTTCTTTCATGAATCAAATATTTAGAATTTAAGGGTAGGAAAAGTGATTACATATTTTAATCACTAGGGTAGAAGAAACCGAGTTGCTTGTGTTTTCTCTGTATATATTTGCGAATTGAAAAAGAAATGGTTTTGGTACTGGCTTGGGCAGGTTTAGTACTAACTATGTCATTTTTTTCCAATTCCAGATGTTGCATGAGAATTACACTGAGAGGTGCCGCGAGCTGATGAACCGGATAGAGGAAGTTGAGTACATTCCGACCCGTGGAATTCAGGCAACATGGGGTTATTGGATCGGCTATTCTGGAAACTTGAGCAGGAAGGGTTCCCAGTCATGGATGATCATAGGATCGGAGCTCTGCTTCGTTCATTGCCCAATCGGGCAGGGAGGCTGCACATCAGATCTGGGGCAGCATGGATGCCGTATCTCATATACGGAATTATGTAGGCAACTTCTTCATCACGTGTTTCCGGAAGACCTGGGGGACTCGGAGGAAGACCCCGAGAGGTATGAGGAGGACCTCGGGATGTACGAGGAAGACCCCGAGATGTATGAGGAGGACCCCGATATGTATAAGGAGGACCCTGAGATGCTCGAGATGTTTGAGGAAGACCCGATGAGCGAGGACGATCTCGAGGTGTTTGAAGAAGACCCCGAGATGCTCGAGATGTTTGAGGAAGACCCCGGGATGTTTGGGGAAGACCCTGAAGTGGCTGAGGAGGTTCCCGAGATAGAGGAAGAGGATCCGATGGAGACGGTAGAAGATCCTGAGGCAGGCCAAGGAGAGATGAACGAAGGAGTGGCAGTGACTGCCATGATGTTCTTTGTTATGGGCATGATGGCAGCCCATCTATTTCATTGAGTTCGGTTAGTTTTGTGAACCAATAAGGTCTAAGTTAGTCATAATACAATTTGTCGAGAGTGTGGTTCAATCTTATGTTCATGAACCTGATATTAACAATGAGTGACCTATCATATCACACAATGGTATCAAATTACATAAAGTAAATGATAATGTTATGGGAGTGCGAACTAAAAAGGAGACTCACAAGCGCACCAATCCTTACCCTTCCAGAATGTAATCAAAGCTTTGACATGTATAGCGATGCCTCCAAACTAGGACTTGGAGCTGTACTTATGCAGAATGGAAAAGTTATTGCCTATGCCTCTAGACAACTCAAGGAATATGAACAGAATTACCCCACTCATGATCTGGAACTTGCCGCGGTGGTCTTCGCTCTTAAGATATGGAGGCATTATCTGTACGGAGCGCAGTGTCAAATTTATACAGATCACCAGAGTCTGCGATATTTCTTCACTCAGAAGGACCTGAATATGAGACAATGCCGATGGCTTGAGTTGGTAAAGGACTATGACTGCGAGATCTTCTATCATCCAGGGAAGGCGAATAAAGTGGCCAATGAACTCAGCTGGAAGTCAAGTGCCACCTTGATGTCCATATCTAAATTATCCAGACCACTTGAAAGAGAAATTATGAATTTTGGGGTCGAAGTCATCTCCGGGCGACTTTCCACCATGACAATATCACCCGCGCTATGTGAGGACATATTGGAAAAACAAAATGGTAATCTGAGTCTCCAGAAAATAAAACAGGAGATCCTAGGAGGAAAGGGCGATGGTTTTCATATCGCCAAAGGGGGGGTACTATACCTTAGGGATCGCCTATGTATCCCTAATGATCCGGAGCTTCGAAGGAAAATACTGACGGAAGCTCACGAAACCCCTTATTCGATGCATTCAGGATCCACCAAGATGTATCAGGATCTGAAGGAGAGGTTCTGGTGGTCCGGTATGAAGAGGGATGTGGCTCAGCATGTTAGTACTTGCAGGACTTGCCAGCAAGTAAAAGCAGAACACCAGCGACCCGGAGGAGTTCTGCAGCCACTAACGATTCCGGAGTGGAAATGGGAAGACATCTCTATGGATTTCATTTCAGGGCTTCCCAGGACTACGAATGGATATGATGCAATATGGGTAATGGTGGGTAGGCTGACAAAGTCTGCACACTTCTTGGCAATCAAGATGACTTATTCGATTGAGCAACTGGCTCAATTATATGTTAAGGAAGTAATTAGGCTTCATGGAGTTCCCAAGACCATCATCTCAGATAGGGATGGTCGCTTTACTTCGCATTTTTGGGAATGCGTTCAGAAGTCTCTCGGCACTAAATTGTGATTTAGCACCGCCTTTCACCCTCAAACGGACGGGCAAACTGAACGGGTGAACCAAATACTAGAAGATATGTTGAGAGCTTGTGCCCTGGATTTCAAGGGAAGTTGGTGTCGATATCTATGCTTAGCGGAATTCGCTTACAATAATAGCTACCAAGCTACTATCGGAATGGCACCTTATGAAGCCTTGTATGGGAGGAGATGTAGGTCTCCGATCTGTTGGTACGAGGGTGGTGAAAAGAAGGAAATGGGGCTCACAACGGATGTTATCGACAGCGCCACCCGAGCTATACAGAATATTCGACAACGGATAGAAACTGCTCAGAGCCGGCAGAAGAGTTATGCCGATATCCGGCGTAGACCACTGGAATTTAATGTTGGAGATTGGGTATTTCTCAAAGTTGCTCCTATGAAGGGGGTGACAAGATTTGGGAAGAAAGGAAAACTAAGTCCGCGCTATGTGGGGCCGTACCTGATTCTGAAAAGAGTCGGTAAAGTGGCATATGAGCTAGAGCTGTCCCCAGAGATGTCAGCTATCCATAACGTATTCCATGTGTCCCTGCTTAAAAAGTGTATCCCGAATATGGACCAAGTGATCGAGCCACAGATAGTACAAGTGCAGGAGGATCTAAGTTATGAGAGCAGACCCATCCAGATTTTGGATAGGGAAGTCAAGAAGCTGAGGAGTAAGGAGGTACCCTTAGTCAAGGTCCTATGGCAAAGTCAACGGTTCGAAGAAGCTACCAGGGAACGCGAGGACGAGATGAGGCGTAAGTACCCGGAGCTATTCTAAGTTCGAGGACGAACTTTCACGAGGTATGGGTGATTGTAACGACCCAGAATATTCTCTTAATATTTTCATAAAATATTGAGCATGTCTAGATAATTTTTCGAGGGACCTAGAAATATTAATACAAAATTTGGCCTAGAAATCCATATTTTCTCATTTGAATTGAGAAAACTAAGTACTAATGGGCCTTATATGGGCTTTTTAGTACCATAATTATAGGAGAATTTTAGGTAGAAATTAATATAAATATAAAGGGATTTTAATGAGAAATATTAACATAATTATGGGGGAATTTTTAGAGAATTTTCGGAATTTTGGGGAAAATAATAGAAAATAAAAGGAAAAATAAAATAAAAATAAGGTGCTTGGATCAAGGATTGAACCTTAGACCTCTTGTACAACCATGCATGCTCTAACCAACTCACCTAGCAAGGGAATGTTATGGGGAAAGGAAATGGAGTTTGGTTAAGGCTTAAGGGAAGAGGAAGAGATTCCATGACTCTTCACTTACCCTCCTTAATGTGTTATAAAGAAGGGGGTTTGGGAGTTACCTTCTTCCTTCCATCAATTGAATTTTCTCTCCTCCTCCCTCCTCATTCTAGCCGAACACCACAAGGGAGGTTCTCCCTTGGAAAAGCTCCACAAGAAGTTCTCATCACCAAGATCTAAAGGTTTTCCAAGGATACAAGGGCAAGGGGGTTCAAGTGTCCAAAGGATTTACAATTTCCTTCTCTTTTAAGGTCTAAAAATCAAGATCAACCAATGTAAGACTCCCTCAACTGTGGTATAATAGTTTCTTATGTTTTTAGCATGATATATTGGTTGGTTTTTGGGATTTGATGTTGAAAGAAAAGAAACCAAGGACCCTAGTCCTATGGGTTTCGGCCACTAGGATTTTTGGGTCCATGATGATGCTAAAAATCTTCATAATGTTGTCTAATGTGTTTTCATGATGTTTAGAGATTAAATATAATTTTTGAAAATTTTTGGGGTACCCTAGGATCCCCTAGGGTTTCGGCCAACTTCAAGAACCCATGGGTAGGGTTGGGTCTAAAACTTCAAGTATGTGTTTTATGTATTATCATGATATAAGGGAGATGGAGGATGATTTATGTGAATTTTCACATAGCCTAGAGACCCTATAACTTTCGGCCAAGACTTGCTAATAGGGTAGAAGGTTAGGACTTTCCTCAAGTAAGGGCCCTAATGGCCCCTATGGTATGGTATGGTTGGTGTTTAATGGTTGATTTGGGGATTTTAATGGAATTTTTCCATGCACCCATACCCTTATATGTTTCGGCCAGCCCATGAAAGGAGGGCTAATGGTTAGGGTTAACCCTAATCATGAGCCCCAATGGCTTCCTATGGTCTCATAGATGATGTATAGTTGTTCCTTTACCTAATGCTATCTTACATGTTTATGGAATTGATGGAACTCCACCTTATAGGTTTCGGCCAAGCCTTGTATCAAGGGTTTAGGGTGGAGTTAGGGTTCAAAGAATGATGGTTTATGCTTATCATGAAGTATATATATATATATATATATATAGGTCCAAGCATGTGGTAGAAATCATGTTACCTCTAACCCTAACCTTAAGCACCATGTTTTATGTTATATGTTATGATTGGATGTCATGCTTAATAGGGTTTATTATGAATGCCTTATATTTTATGCCATGTACTTGAATTGTAGGTAGAGTGTTATGGAAATCCAACCTATGCATGCTTGAGATAGATACCATGCTTAGGCAAGAAATGCAATGTTTACCTTATGTATCAGGATCATACAAGCTCTATGTGGTAGGATAAATATCTATGAAAAACATGTCATGATCGATGCAATGCTTACCTTATACGTTATGATCATGCAAGGTCTAGGAATAGGAATGATGTTTAGGTAGGCATGCCATGATTTATGTATGAAGATGTATGTCATGTTGTATGAATAATGATGCATGTCATGTTGTAAGAATAATGATCAATGCCATGTTGTATGAATAAAGATGCATGTCATGTTTATGAAAGAAGATGCATACCATGATAATAAATGAAGATAATGCTCATGCCTTCCAGGCATCATGATGCTATGCAATAAGTATGAACAATGAAAGGACAAGCATGTGTTAAGTCATGCTTTATGTAACATGGTTATGGTATGAATGTCTTATGAATGATGAAACATGTAAAGTATTTTACTTTATGAATGGGCTTGTATCGGACCGAAGTATGGGTCCAAGGGATGGGCACCTTAAGAATGCCCCGGTTATGGACTACCGACTATGCTGCCCACGGTTCTGTCACTACCGGAGCTGTGCAACAGGGATGGGATCCTTAAGAACGCCTCGGTTCGGGGACTACCGACTATGCTGTCCTTACCCTAGTAGGTCGGGGCTCGCTACCTCATATTTTCTAGGGATGCGCGCTTATGATGTATGTATGTGGTATAAGCCGGGGACCCCAATGATATGATGATTATGTTTAAACATTTAAAAGTATGTTTTTAAAAGTTAAGCATCCTTATGTATATGCATTCCACTCATGCATTCATTCATGTTATGCATTATGCTATGCTAATAAGATTTTATGCTTACGCTTCATGTTAAGAAAGATGCATGAGAGTAATTGATCTATGTCATGATTATGCTAAGAAGATGCTCATATGCTACGATAGGAAGTATGCCTATGTTTATGCCGTACGGGTTGTTTTACACTTTATAGACATGTTTATACCATGTATTATGCCATGTTAAGAATGTTTATTATGTTATCTTTATACCATGTATTATGTCATGTTAAGAATGTTTGTTATGTTTTGTTTATAACATGTATTATGCCATGCTAGGAATGTTTATTGTGTTAATGTTTATGCCATGTAGCATGCCATGCTTAGATTGTTTACTATGTTTACGTTCATGCCATGTTTCTTGCCATGCTAGGAATGTTCACTTATGTTTATGTTCATGCCATGTCACTTATATGATAAGTGATTCAAGTTGTTATGTTCTAAGTAGAGCACCAAGTATGTTAATGTTCCATGTGCTCATTTATGAGATGATGAATGGTTTTTGTGAGTAGGAAAGAGTCTTACTAAGCCTGTGTGCTTATACTCTTATTTCCTTATACCGCAGATCATTCAAGGGGACAATAAGGAAGCAGCAGGAGGGCCAGAACGCATGTGTGTGGTAGTGACTTGGCCCAGGAATCCATATGTTTATCGTTTATGCTAGAACTTTACTTTGGTCACTTATATGCTTGAATGCTTGAATAATGACTTATGGAACTCTATGACGTGATGTTAAGTATGACATGATATGATATTTAAGTATAAAGTCAATATGTCGAGTTTCCATGTCATTATGTTAAGAATGGTAGTAGGGCATGTATGTGTAAGAATAAAGTTATTCCGCTGCCTTATGATGTCTACATGCCCTAAGTATGTTAACGTAACGCCGCTTTACGAAAAAAAAACGAACGTTACAAGTGACTTGTGGTGTATCCTCTTGCACAGTTGGTACTCAGGTCGGAACGTCCCCTCTTAATTCTTCAAGAACTAGTCTACACTTGGGCTTGTGGTTCATCATATATTCTTCTTCTAAGAATTTGGCATTCATGCTAGCGATTACCTTCTGATCCTTAGGACTATAGAACAGACCACCTTTCGTCCCTCTAAGATAGCCTACGAATAGACGTACTTCCATACGTGATTCCAACTTATCAGTATCTCCCTTTAATACATGTGCTGGACTACCCCAAATCCGAACATGTCCTAGACTAGACTTTCACCCATTCCATTGTTCTGTGTGAGTAGAAGAGATTGACTTAGATGGTACCAAGTTCAATATGTACGCTGCCGTTTCCAGAGTATATCCCCAGAACGAATCTAGCAACTCGGAGTAGCTCATCATTGGCCTAACCATTTCCATAAGAGTCCTATTCCTTCTTTCTGCCACACCGTTCTACTGGGGCATGCTGGGTGCAGTCAACTGGGACTGAATCCCAGCCTCTGATAAATAGGTCCTAAATTATCCTCAGAGGTATTCACCACCACTATCTGATCGTGGTGTCTTGATACTTTTACCTCGATGTTTCTCCACATCAGCCTTGAATTCTTTGAACTTATCAAAGCATTCAGATTTGCGGCGTATCAGGTAAATGTAGCCATACCTTGAATAATCGTCTATAAAAGTGACGAAGTATTCAAAGCCACCTCTAGCCTAGATGGACCACACAAATCAGAATGAACTAGTTCTAACACATCTTTGGCCCTATACCCCTTATCCTTGAAAGGCCTCTTGGTTATCTTACCTTCCAGCAAGATTCAAAGGTTGGGAAGTCTTCCACCACCAATGAACCCAAGGGCCCATCGGCTATCAACCTCTGAATCCTACTAAGATTAATATGGCCATGCCTAAGGTGCCAAAGATATGTCTAGTTCATTTTAGAAGGTTCCTTTCTCTTATTTAGGTAAGATGATGAGCTATTGGCTTCTATTTGCATCGTGGGAAGTTTTGGTTCTAGAGTGTACAAATTGCCAATCATAGTACCTAAACAGATAATCTCTCTATTTCTCTTTATAACAACTCTGTTATTAAAAGCATTATAATATCCAGAGAGAGAGATGGAAACTAGAATATCAAGAGAGAGAGATGGAAACTAACCACCAAGTAACGGAATCAAGATTCCGGGGAAAGGAAGGAAGGAGTCGCGACCCGCTTCTTCTTCTTCGGCACCTTCTTGGCGGTTGAAGCTCTCAGCCACCCTTGGGATGTGCGCCGGCCCTAGGGGAGGAGAGAGAGCTAGCCCTAGAGAGAGAGAGGGGGCCGACCCTAGAGAGAGAGAGAGTTAGAGAGAGAGAGGGAGCTACTAATCTCTTGATAACTCAGTTGAGGAATTCAAGCCTAGCCTTGGTTCCTTTATATAGTAGCCTCTCCCTTGCCATGTCTCCCTTTTAACGGAATTAACGGAATAAATTTTCATAAGAAATTTATCTTATAAATTTTCTTATTAATTATTCCGTTATGCCAAGTTTTATTATAACTAATTTTATAATAAAACAAATACATCTCTCTTTTTAATTATGGAATAAATTTTCATAAAATTTATTATATAAATTTTCTCATCATGGAAAAATCAATTCATAATTGATTTTATAAAATAAAAATAAACCATTTAAAGTTTATTTTAATCTCCATAAAAAGAATAAATTTATTATATAAATTTTTCTTTATCATGGAAAAATCAATTCATAATTGATTTTATAAAATAAAATAAACCAATCCATGGTTCATTTTAATTTCCATAAAAAGAATAAATTTATTATATAAATTTTTCTTATCATGGAAAAATCAATTCATAATTAATTTTATAAAATAAAAATAAACCATTTAAAGTTTATTTTAATTTTCATGAAAACAAATTTATTTAACCATAAATTTTATAAAATAAATCGCGCTTGATTTATTTTATAATTTAAACCAAATTAATTGGTTTTCTCTCCTTGTGGTGGCCGGCCAAACCGCACCCTCTTTGGCCGGCCACACCAAGCCAAAGCCCTCGCGAATTAAACTCATTTAATTCGCCCAATAAGCCTTCAAAAGACTTAGCTATTTTAAGCTTCCGTTGCGTCTCTGATAAATTCAGATTCGACTTATTTCTCTTGATCGGAAAATCCAATTTTCAACTCGTTTTAAATCCCTCGGATTACTCGTAGTGCGTGTGACTAAATAGGCTTTCGATTTATTTTGGTCGTCTATAATTCTTTAATTATAGAACGATCATGAGTGGCACCTAGTAGTACATCATGATCCCCAATTAATCGAAAGATCAACGGTTGACCTCAGAAATTATTCTGAAACCCTTCATCAGCTCTAATGAATCGTGCCCCATTCCCTTCACCATCTTATACCCACTTGGTTCAGGACATGGTCTGTGTGTGTCAGTCGCCACTAGGCTGACTACGTCACACCTAGCCCAAGTAGTGTCTTTCTCGTCCTTTGGATTTCTAATTACTCTCATGTATTTAAGAGACTCATACTCTAAATATGACATGCTCTGGCCAGAGGCTTTGAGTAACAATCCGACGATAGGCCTGGGTATACATCTCCTCGCAAGGAGTGGTGAATCCTTTATAGGCTGTTCAAACATCTTCGGGCACTTCGGCATCTACCCAACCATCCTGGGTCCACACTTCCTTGGAGATGCTTGCATAAGATGTTAAAGTATAAGTCTCCATGACCAAGATGACTTGAACACCGCAAGTCAAAGGAACATCGCACTTAAGCTGCGATAAGAACTTCACTGACCTGTTTATGTATAGACTACCATGTGAAGTTTTACAGTCAGTCACTCCAATGACCTAGTTCCCTTAACTAGCATCCATGTTTATCTCCGGACATCCCAATGTCACCAGCCAGTGAGAATCAGCTGATTAGAGAATAACCCATGCTAGTCTCAACAGAATTGATAGTGTCCGTTTTTATCAATTCATCGACTAGGGATATTTTCAATACTTCACAATTGCATATGTAGAGATAATCACTAGTTGTGATCCCATCACAAATTCTCTTATGCTGTGAATTGTATTGCGGACATTCAGTAGATGAGTTTAAGATCCCAATCAAATACACAAATATGTATACTCAAATAGTGAATTTTCATTTATTAAAATAAATGTTTACAATCATAAAGCGATTGCCTTAGGACACTTCTCTCATATCACTAACACAATGTACCCCAACATCTTCATCCCAAACTGTGAGATAGAAGTGCCTTCCTGCATCTTGGAGGTGAAGAGGAGTCTGGAGACCTCGAACCTTTCGGATCTCGCCTGCTCGTCAAATAACTCATGAAGATGGAAGATGATGGTATAAGCATCCATATGCTCATGCTGCTTTTGCAGCTCAGGTACCATAGCGGCTAGCATGATGCAACTCGCAAGTTCAGAATCGGTCACATGTTTCTGATAGGCCACTAACTGGTCTGGAGTTGCATCTTCTGGAGGATGGTTGGGAAGTTGATCTTCAAGGACATAAGCAAGCTTTTCTGCCTTGAGGACTATCCTCAGGTTTCGAAGCCAGTCCATGAAGTTTGGCCCAGTCAGCTTATTGGTGTCCAAAATGGTACCCATCCCTGTTGCACAGCTTCGGTAGTGCCAGAACCGTGGACAGCTTCAGTAGTCCAGAACCGGGGCGTTCCTAAGGTGCCCATCCCTTGGACCCTTACTTCGGTCCGGTACAAGCCCCATTCAAAAAATAAAATAACTATGCATGCTTCATCATTCATACTTGTCATTCATACTTATCATTCATACTTATTTCATATCATCGTTATGCCTTCATCATTCATACTTATCATTCATACTTAAGGCATAACCATCATCTTCATTCATACTTATCATTCTTTATTCATAAAATAGGACATACATGCATAATCATCGTTATGCCTATTTTTGTGTTTATTGTCGGGGTCCAAAAATTAATTATCATTAATTAACCAATAATTAAACAAGATAATTAATTATCACATGCCACATAAAATGATAGAACTTAGAACAAGAGCCAAGAGAGAAATTTACCTCTCATTACCTCGTAGTCTTCTACCTTATGACCATTACCTCCTGGACGTCATGTGGGCGACGAGCTACCGAGAACCGGAATCACCAAGGGTTCACCAAATGATCACTTCTTCTTGCCTAGCAAAACCCTAGCCCTAGGGTTTGCTACCACCGGCCACCTCCCCTCCTTCAACCATGCGCCGCCGGCCACCAAGAGCTCGCCGAGCTCGCAACAACAAGGAAGCTCCAAGGATGAAGATGAAGAACAAGAAGAAGGAGAGAAACAATCCTCTCCCTTACCCCAAACAGCCGGCCAAACCACTATCCTCTCCTCTCTTGCGCCGCCGCCACTTCCCCACTTGCACTGTTACCGCCCCTTGCTCTGGACACTCTCCTTCTCTCCACACACCACAAATAGAGAGGAGGACTCCTCTTTTGTCCAGTGAAAGTCGGCCATTGAGTGGAAGAGTAAAGGAGAAGAGAGGATGAAGGAAGATGAAGGAATTCTTCTCCTTCCTTGACGCGTGCCCTAGGAGAGAGAAGGGAGAGAGGGAGAAGAGAAAAGCCTTGGGTGGATGATCAATCGATTAAGCCTTGGTTACTTGATCCCATGGCGTATATATCGGGCTAAGGTAGGGACCATGAGGAGGAGTTGGGTCTTGGCCCGCTAATGGGTCTAAAACCGATCCATTAATGAAAATTCATTCCACTAAAAGATCTCCATTGAACTTCCTCACCAACCCCCATATTTTCATATGAGCTCCACCTATTATGAGTGCATCCATCTCCCCGTGTTTAAGATATCGTATGCCCGTCAATTAATTTAATTTACTGACAATTTTAATTAATCAACTTCTAATTCCTTGACTAATACCACTCAATCTTGTCATCATCACGGATCAAATCCACCTGTAAGGTTTAACATGATGAGCCTTATGAGCTCATCAAGGGGGCATCATTATCCCGACTCACCAGGACACAGATTCTGTCAATAATCAACGGTACACCATATAATTAATATTATTTCCCAACTTACCAAGTCTATCGATTTAGCAGAATAAATCTCATCCATTAGTAAATCAAAGAAATAAAATAATAACTATATGTGCTCGTTATTATATCGGGATTTAGAGATTGTACTCCATAATAATCCAAGGTCCAATCTAATTATTAAGTCAGTACTAATTGGATGACCTCTATTTTGGTCCTGCTCAATGCATACAAAGCACACTAGTATAATTCAATGGTCAAGACAAACCACACCTAATTACACTACAGCTATCCCGATGGTTTGTCCAACTCCATCTCGGTTGTGAGCCTCTACTTATACAATGCAAGGGACTGATAACATGATCTTCTGTGTGTTACCACACATCATGTTATCTACAATGCAAAGTATTGGACTTTATGTATATACTAATATAAATGCGCTTCTGTGTTGTTGTGATTCTCTTTCAAAATGTAGATGATCATATATATAAAAAGACAAGTCTTTTAGTATACACATCTAACAGATCCTTGGGTGGCTCTAGGACTTCCTGGTCCTCCGACCTTTCTGTCGCCTCCTGGGAGCCCTCGGTCGAGTCAACCACTGGAGCGGAGGGAGCTTGAGCGGGAACTAGGGCCTGCTCATTAGCTTGAACCCACTTCAAGAGCGAGTTAATAGCTCGGGAAAGCATTATTTCGTCTGCAAAATAAAGATAAAAGGGTATCAGATAGAATTAACAAAGATATTTGAAGAAAAGAAAACTTATGGAGGATGGAGTTAAGGCTCGTGACATTAGGGATGAGGTCAGCCCTGTAAAGAAGCTCCTCGCATTGTACCAGCTTGAGGCCATGGAACTCCATGTAACGCCCATAAAATCCTCTCAATATTTTTCTTTAAAATATTGATCATGCCTATATGAATTCTCGAGTAACATATGAATACTAGCATAAACCGTAGCAGGATCTCTTATATAAATTAAAAAGCTAAGTACTAATGGGCCTTATATGGGTTCTTCTAGTACCATGGTTATTAGTGATGATAGGTAGAATTTAACATAAATAGGAATGGGTGTCAATTAGGAATATTAGCATGACTTTTGGTGGGCCTTATATGGGCCTTGCAAAAAAAATAAAAGAAAAAGAAATAAAAATAAAGTGCATACACCAAGGATTGAACCTTGGACCTAAGGTAGAGGCAAAGCCTCATCATGCATGCACTAACCAATTCAACTAGCATGGGAGTGCTAGTGGGAAAGGAAAAGGATTGTTGTTAAAGGCTAGAAGGAAGTGAAGAGTCACCATGAGAGGAGGCACTATGCCTCTTCACTTTCCCCTACACCTAGTATAAAAGGAGTAGATGAGAAGGGAAGAGACACTTGAGTTATTGTTTTCTCTTTTCTTCATCCACCAAGGCTCATCCTCTCCCTCTCCTTCCTCCTTCTAGCCAAAACCCACAAGGGGTTTTCCCCTTCGAAAAGCTTCACAAGAAGACTTCTTCTTCAAGATCCAAGGGCTTCCTACAAGGCTACAAGGACTAGGGGTGATCTATGGTCAAGAAAGTCTTCATCCTCTTCTCTATTTAAGGTCTAAAACCAAGATAACAAGGGTAAGACTCCCTCACCTGTGGTATAATAGTTTTGATGTGATTTTTCATGATTCAAGATGTGGTTAGGGATCTATATTGAGAAAACCATGAACTAGGGTTTCTAAAAGTTTCGGCCAAGTCATGTTTTTGGGTCTAAGATGATGTTAAAACCACACTTATGTTTTCTAATGCATTCCCATGATAAATGAAGAATA
Organism: Boesenbergia rotunda; assembly: GCA_024364735.1. Classification (NCBI taxonomy): domain Eukaryota; kingdom Viridiplantae; phylum Streptophyta; class Magnoliopsida; order Zingiberales; family Zingiberaceae; genus Boesenbergia; species Boesenbergia rotunda. Next base: position 16,489 of record JAGFNQ010005477.1, on the reverse strand, counting down.
AATTATGATTTGGGGAAATTTTGTAGCACCGTAAGACCCTCTAGGGTTTCGGCCACCATCCATGTTTCATGGTTAGGATTAAATCCAACCCTCCAAGCATGTTTATTAGGTTCCCTATGATATAATGGATATTAATTGTGAATTATATGAATTTTTCCATGGACTTGATACCTTCTAGGGTTTCGGCCAAGGCATGATTTTGGGCTAGGACTTAGGGTTAGATCCAATCAAGGGTTCTAATGGCTTCCCATGGTATTGTATGTATTGGATTGGATATTTATGGTGAATTATATGAATTTCTCCATGTACTTGTGACCATCTAGGGTTTCGGCCAAGGTCAAGTCATAGGGCTAGAACTTAGGGTTAGCCCTAATCATGGGTTCTAATGGTTTCCTATGGCATTGTATGTAATGTATGGGTTTTTCTTTACTTATGGTACCTTACATGTTACTTGAATGATAGGATCTCTCTTCTTCCAACTTTCGGCCAAGCACCTCAATTAGGGTTTAGGTTGAGTTAGGGTTTCAAGAATACTTGTTTATAGCTTATTATGATGTATATATATGTTCAAACATGTGGTATGAATTTTATGCTACCTAAAACACTATATGTGCTATGCTTCATGTGGTGGGACCGGGTGCATGTTGACATGGATACGGGTTTGTAATTTTAAAATTTAATTACGTGCAGTGGATGATTTAGCATAAATAATTTCTCAAATTATTTTAACCACGTATCTAGCATGCAACCTTATATTGTGTAGACATGATCATAAATTAAAATTTGCAGAAAGTAAACTAATTTACTTGATATCTCGCGTAACTTGAAGTAAGGGACGAGATCCAACCGTAGTGTCCCTTGGAAGCTCCACCTCTATTCGCGTCCACGCCGAGTTCTCTTCGGGATGACTTCGCAAAGCCATGAGTTTCGTGCCGACAAGAACTACTAGATTCTCCAAAGGAACGACAAGAATATCAAGAGAGAGAGATGAAAGCTAACCACCAAACGAAGAACAGAATCCGTATTCCGGGAGGAAGGAAGGAGTCGCGATCCACTTCTTCTTCTTCTTCGGCTTCTTCTTGGTGGAGGTGGCTCACGGCAACAAGAAGCCCTTCTAGGGCCAGCGCCCACTTGAGGAGGGAGAGGGAGAGAAGGAGAGGAAAAGAGGCTAGGCAAGAATCCTTGATCACTTAAATTGATTTCTAAGCCTTGCCTACGCACCTTTATATAGTAGCCTCTTGATCGCCAAGTCTCCTTTTTAATGGAATAAATTTTTCATAAGAAATTTATCTTATAAATTTATCTATGAATTATTCCGTTATGCCAAGTTTTTATTATAATTTAATTTATAATAAAAACAACCATGTCTCCCCTTTTATTATGGAATAAATTTTACAAGAAATTTATCTTATAAATTTCTTATGAATTATTCCATTATGCCAAGTTTTTATTATAATTTAATTCATAATAAAAACAACCATGTCTCCCTTTTTATTATGGAATAAATTTTATAAGAAATTTATCTTATAAATTTTTCTTATCATGGAAAAATCAATTCATAATTGATTTTATAAAATAAAATAAACCAATCCATGATTCATTTTAATTTCCATAAAAAAAATAAATTTCTATAAATTTCTTTATCATGGTAAATCAATCCATTATCGATTTTATAAAATAAAATAAACCAATCCAAGGTTTATTTTAATTTCCATGAAAATAAATCTCTTTATATAAATTTCTTTATATAAATTTCTTTATCCATAATTTTATAAAACAAACCACGCGCGGTTTATTATATAATTTGAACCAAATAATTTAGTTTTCCCTCTTATTGTGGCCGCCCAAACCAAAGAGGGTGGGGACCCTCTTTGACCGGCCAAACCAATGCCGTAACCGTACGAATTAAACTCATTTAATTCGTCCAATAAGTCTTCAAAAGACTTAGCCATTTTATGCTTCCGATGCGTCTCTGAAAAATTCAGATTCGATTTATCTCTCTTGATCGGAAAATCCAATTTTCAACTCGTTTTAAATCCCTCGGATTACTCGTAGTGCGTGTGACTAAATAGGCTTTCGATATATGTTGGTCGTCTATAATTCATCAATTATAAAACGATCATGAGTGGCACCTAGTAGTACATTATGATCCTCAATTAATCGAAAGATCAACGGTTGACCTCAGAAGTTATTCTGAAACCCTTCAGCAGCTCTAATGAATCGAGCCTCATTCCCTTCACCATCTTATACCCGCTTGGTTCAGGACATGGTCTATATGTGTCAGCCCCCACTAGGCTGACTACGTCACACCTAGCCCAAGTAATGTCATTCTCGTCCAATGGATTCTAATTACTCTCATGTATTTCAGAGACTCATACTATAAACATGTCATGCTCTGGCAAGAGGCTTTGAGTAACAATCCGATGATAGGCCTTGGGTATACATCCCCTCACAAGGAGTGGTGAATCCTTTGTAGGCTATTCAAACATCTTCGGGCACTTCAGCTTATACCCAACCATCCTGGGTCCACACCTCCTTGGAGATGCTTACTTAAGATGTTAAAGTATAAGTCTCCATGACCAAGATGACTTGAATACCGCAAGTCAAAGAAACATCGGACTTAAGCTGCAGTAAGAACCTCACTGACATGTCTTTATGTAGACTACCATGTGAAGTTTTATAGCCAGTCACTCCAATGAACTAGTTCCCTTAACTAGCATTCATGTTTATCTCCGGACATCCCAATGTCTCCAGCCAGTGAGAATCAGCTGATTAGAGAATAACCCATGCTAGTCTCAACAGAATTGATAGTGTCCTTTTTTATCAATTCATCGACTAGGGACAATTCCAATACTTCACAATTGCACATGTAGAGATAATCACTAGTTGTGAGTTCATCACAAATTCTCTCATGCTGTGAATTGTATTGTGGACATTCAATAAATGAGTTTAAGATTCCAATCAAATACACAGACATGTATACTCAAATAGTGAATATTCATTTATTAAAATAAATGTTTACAATCATAAGGCGATTGCCTTAGGACACTTCTCTCATATTACTAACATCATGATCTTGTATGCTTATGTTAGATGACATGTTTTAGTAGGTTTTATTCATGAATGTTTTAAGCCATATACTTTGAACTCATGTGTTGTGAAGTAGGCCTCATGTTTATGTAGAATTATGCATGTATTATGTTTAATGCCTTGAACATATATATATTGTGATAGATATATGGTTACGTATACCTATGCATATTTTATGTTGAATGTCATGAACCTATGTAGTATGTATCATGTTCATAGGGGTCCTACTCATGCATGCTTTGTGATTGATACTATGATTATGTATGCTACGTGATATGTACCATGTATGTAATGCATGTTTACCTTATGTACCATGATCATGCAAGCTTTATGAACTAAGATGATGGTTATGTCTCAAGGCATAATTATGTATGTATGTCATGTCTTATGAATGAAGATGATGAATGAAGATGATGTTTATGCCTTTAAGGCATTATGATGTTATGCATGAATTATGAATGATGAAATGCTAAGTATGCTTTATGCTATCATGTTTATGTTTTAAATATGTTATGTATGTTCTATAAATGATGAAGCATGTGAAGCTATTTTACTTTATGAATGGGCTTGTACCGGACAAAAGTAAGGGTCAAAGGGATGGGCTCCTCATGTAAGCCTCGGTGTGGGACTACCGCGGCTGTCCCCTGTACTGGGACTACCGCAGCTGTCCAACAGGGATGGGCTCCTCATGAAAGCCTCGGTTCTGGGACTACCGTAGCTGTCCTTACCCTAGTAGGTCGAGATTAGCTACCTCACATTTACTTAGGGACGCGCGCATATGATGTATGTATGTGGTACAAGCCATGGCCCCCATGATGTGATTAATATATTTAAGTATTTATAACTATGGTTTTCAAATAAGCATCCTTATGTTATGTGCAACTATCTCATGCATTCATTCATGTTATGCATTTAATTCATGTTAAATGATTCATATGCTTATGTTTTATGTTAAGAACCATGCCATGTTAAATGTTTCATATGCTTATGTTTTATGTTAAGAACCATGCCATGTTAAATGTTTCATATGCTTATGTTTTATGTTAAGAACCATGCCATGTTAAATGATCCATATGCTTAGGTTTTATATCAAGAACTCCTCTATGATAAGTACGTTGTATGCTTTATTTTATGTGACGTATGATTTTGGTGAGTATGAAAGGGTCTTACTATACCTATGCGCTTATAGTTTTATTTTCTTATACCGCAGATCATGCAAGAGGATATTAAGGGAAGCAGCAGGAGGGGCAAGAGTGTGTGTGTGGCAGTGACATGGCAAGGGAAAAAGAAAATGATTCTTATATTTTTACTTTGTCACATGTCTTATGTTTTGCATTGTCATCTTAAGTTTTATGCTATACTTATGATAGTTATGCCTAAAGGATAACTTACTACCTATGTTGCTTATGGATGATATATGTGATTTTAATATCATGATATTACGTATGATGTTAACATGCTAAGTTACCATGTCACTATGTTTAGGAAGGATAGTTAAGACATGTCTACATAATTCAAGTGTTAGTTGCATGTATGTACAATGTTTTAAATTAGTCCGCTGCATTACGATGTTCATATGCCTATATGTATGTTGGTGTAATGCCGCCTCTCGCCACACCGTAAGGTGTGGAAAAAAGGCGGGCGTTACAGGTTGGTATCAGAGTAGTTTGCCATCTCACTACACACACATCAAGCCCTCTTCCTGCAGCTTCCAAGTAAGTACCTCTATGCATACCTTATCTTCTTTTATGATTCTAGAATATGCTAGAATATGCAAGTATGAATGATACCTTATGATTCTAGAATATGCAAGTATGAATGATACCTTATGATAGAAAGTACTCTTAGGATATGTAAATATGAACGATACCTTACCTTATTTTATGAAATCGAATACTTTAGAATTTGATATGCGGGTAGGAATAACAATAACTTATATTAGTCTTACTTGTCTTTTATGAAGATAAGCATGGCTAGAAGACAGAGTAACAGAATTAATGAGACTACTCCATCGCCTGACCTGATGCAATTAGTGACCGAACATCACCGTCAGGTTACCGAGCAGCTGTAAACCATTAATACCTTGATGAACCAACAAGAAAATTCTACCACTCCACCGGCGAACCAGACTGTGACACCCGTCACGCCTACGGTTACGCAAACCCCTCCGACAGCCCCTGCCACTATAGCACGATAAGAGGCTTATCTGATCCAGTGGTTGAGGCTGAAACCGGAAAATTTCTCGGGTGCTGGCGAACCATGGGATGCCCTGTTGGATCTCGGATGGCTAGAGGGGGTGAATATAGCCAAACACTTGGACTTTAAGTTTTTGTCAGAGTTCTGCACTTTAATCGTTAGTAGCACAGCGGAAGCACAATAAAATAAAGTATATGCAGAAATCTAAACCCTAAACTATGAGTAAATACAAGAACGCTAACAAGAGGATTTACAAGGTTCGGGGATAACTTGCCCCTACTCCTTGGCGTGCCCTTAAGATGGGAGATCCCTTGATCGTCGCCAGATCAAGCCTCGGTGAACACCGGATAGAAAGCAACCTCCTTCTCCGTGGAGTAACCTCTCCACAGCGTTTCAATCAAGGATATAGTTTAAGCACAATGAAACACAAGAAAGATCTTACTTAGCACTTAGCAAAGACAAGAACACAGCAAGCTTCCTACGAGCTTCACCCAGCGACGATCTCATGCAAGAAACCTTTCTCCGTGTCTTCTCGCTGTTGAACTCAAAGCCTCTTGTTCCTTCCTCCAAGTGCTCAAGCAAGGGACGGTTGCTTCACTGATTTCAGATGCTTGCTCAAGATGATGAAACTTCAGAGCATGCAAGCAATGTGTGGAGAACACAAATGTGCAGCAAGAACTCAAGGCAGAAATCGATTCAATGAACTCTTTTTTTTTCCTCTTCTCCTCTACGCCCTTTTTGTTTCTCCACTGAGCACAGGTGACACCATCCCACAGCAGCCTCCAGCTACTTACCTGCCAACGCCAGCTACCACTGAGCTCTCCCTGGACTCCCTGAGCTTCCCTCAGCCAAGCCCTAGTCAGCAGCTCCAGTCTGCACCTCCAGCCGTTGCAACCTAAGATGGAAAACAGACAAACTTGCTCCAAGGAATGCCTCCATTGACCTCTCCTTGAGTGTTTGAATCCTTCCCTATCACCTGCAGCTTGATCAGAACATTAGAACATCATATCAAATAGAAAGTCAAGCATCAGAGGTGAAGCGCAGAAAATCGATTACGTTCAGACGCGATGAGAGCGTCTGACAGTGCATTTTGAAATAAAGTGATCGGTCACCGGACCGATCAGAGGGTCTCTTAATCGGTCACCAGACCAATCAGGCTGGGTTCAGACCGATCAGGCTCCGTCCTGATCGGTCCCGAATGCTCAATCAGAAATCGCTATTTCTTTGGGACTCTCCTGGACCGATCACCAGACCGATCCACCCCTTTGCCGGGCGATTTCTGAGCTTCGCAGTCCAACCCTCTTGATCGGTCACTGGACCGATCAAGAAGCCTCCTGATCGGTCACAAGACCGATCAGGTCATGACCAGACCGATCAGGCTCCGTCCTGATCGATCATAGTGAGGAACATGAGACGCTGGATCGTTCTCCAGAACGGTCTGCACAGTGATCCAAATCGTTCACCAGACTAATCAGGAGAAGATCAGCGGGGGAACTCAACTCACTATGTGCTTCCTGATCGGTCACCGGACCGATCAGAAATAAGGTAGTGAGGAAGCTACCTACTCCCTGATCAGTCACCCGACCGATCAGAAGCCAAGCAGCAAGGCAACGACCAGCTACCTGATAGGTCATCGGATCGATCAGGAGCCACACAGTAGGTTCCCAACCTCACTGTGTGGTCTCTGATTGGTCACCAGACCGATCAGTCATTTCTGGATCGGTCACCGCACCGATCCACGATGGAGCAGCGTACCAACATCCCTGATCGATCACCAGACCGATCCAGAGACTCAAACCTAGCCCTCCAAGCTAGGGTTTCATCCACCTTAGTCCTCCAAGCTAAGGATTTTTCACCTATCCCTCCAGTTGGGAATTTGCACCTAACCCTCCAAGTTAGGACTTTTCACCTAGCCCTCCAAGCTAGGACTTTTCACACAACCCTTCCGAATTAGGACTTTTCCAGACCTAGCCCTCCAAGCTAGGACCTGACCCTCCAAGTCAGGACTTTTTCACCTAACCCTCCAAGTTGGGACTTTTCACCTAACCCTCCAAGTTAGGACTTTTCACCTAGCCCTCCAAGCTAGGAATTTTCACCCAGCCCTTCCGAATTAGGACTTTGCAACACCTAGCCCTCCAAGCTAGGATTTTTCACACCTAACCCTCCAGGTTAGGATTTTCCAACACCTAGCCCTCCAAGCTAGAATTTTCCATAACATGCCTAATCCCCGATCAGGACATAACCATAATCATAATCATCAACCTAAACTAAAATCGATGTCAATACCAAAACAACAATCAGGGTCATACTGCATCAACAATCTCCCCCTTTTTGTTGTTTGACAACCCGATTTTAAGTTTAGGGATTCTCAATCATTTTTCTCAAATTCAGAATCATAGGGAAATCTGGGTCCTCCCCCTACCACATAATCATACTAAATTTAACCAACCACACTCTCCCCCTTTGTTGAACACCGAAAAGGATCTAGAGGGGCTGTTAAGTTTAACCATACTCCCCCTCAACCCTAGGGGTATCCCAAAACAAGATTGATTTTGGATAAGCACATGAATACATATGACAAAAATAGATCATGGCAAAACAAGCATATGTATCATATGAGCATGGCATCATAAACATGAACATAGCAATATAGAATGAGGCATATAGATAGATACTAATCATGTAAAGACATATAAGCCAGCATCCTAAGCATGATAGGGCAAATAAGACATACATGCAAAATATCTGATGCATCATTTAGCAAAAGTCAGGACACCTCAAAAAGCACTGAGCACAATCAAATATGACACACATCATAACAGTCAATGTCATCAATCCCCCGCGTGGTCATCGTCTGAAGAATCAGAAATATATATAACATCCCCTGGCGGAGGGCTGCCGGGGGACGCATCACCAGGAAACGTATGATGATATCACTCCTCATACCATGTGTCATGTCGTGAGCTGATCTCAGAGACATCAGATGCGAGAGCGTCGAGCCGGCGATCGAAAGACTGAAACTCCGAGCTGACCTACTAATGTCAGAGCTCGGAAATATGTAGCTCGCGCTACATCAACTGCTCTAACTCCGCAACCTACCAACATAGATCAGGAGCCCACTCATCATGATCCTCAGTGTCTGTGGGCGGCTCCTGATCAGGGACTGCTCCCGGTAACTCCCCCTCATGTCGTCGAACCTTCCATCTCAGCCCCTGTGATCTGACAACAATGTCAGATTGGGCCATCATGCGACGATCAATTCGACAGTCCTGTCGAACCATGGGTATAATGCAGCCCTGTGAAACGTCAATGCCAACTGACTCCAGCCAGGCAGTGATGATATGGCCAAATGGCATGTAGACTGTCTGGGCAGACGACATACTGTAGACGATGATGGAGAAATAGATCGAAGCCACTGGGTCAAAGTCTAACTGCTGATGCATCCCGTAGAACATTAAGCAGTGGAACGAGTGAATCTCATCTAGGTGTTTCGAAGTAGTTGGGAGGAGACAATTGGTGATGATCTTAAACAAAACATACTCAACGGGGGAAAGATGAAGAGCAAGAAATGTGAGAAAATCACGGGTGCTCTCACCGGAACCCCTTGGCCTGGGATGGCCTAGAAAGTACTCGTAGATGGAATCAGGAGTGACTCCATCAAAGGGAACCGAAAGCGGATCAGGAGGATAAGGGTAGAAAGAAAAATCATTTTCTGACCGGCGACAACCAAGGAAGTCAGTGAAAATAGATCGATTAAAATCAAGGTCGACACTGGCAACGCGGGTTTTCCACCCCGTACTCTCCCACTGACCATGTTGTTATAGAATTCAGAGACCAAATCAAGGTTGATTGGCATCTCAAGGTACAGAATGGGTTGAAGATTATAATATTCAATATTTTGTCAAACTGTTGGACAATGTTCGTAGATAAAGGCTTGGTCTACAGTTCGACATGGCATGAGTTTGAAATTGTGCCATTGGAAAATTAGAGCGAGAGTAATATTCTGAAATCTAGTATGTGGAGGTGGTGGAGGCCTTGAAGGGGGTATAGATGATGAAGGGCCTTTCCCTCTAAGCTTCCCTCCATTGGTTCCTTTCCCTTAGATGATTTTCTAAAGATTTCAAGAATTGATCATAGGAACACATGTGCAATCAAAAGTTCAAGATTTGATCATGGGGACGATAATCATGTAAGCATAAGGTAGAATTGATCAAAAGTAGGACATGGCAAGAATGGGTCACGGCCAAAACAGGAGGTTACGGCACAACATAAGAACACCAAAAGAAAGACCATGATTAGCGTAAATACATACATTATGAACTGATCTGCAAGGAAAACAAAATCAAAAACTCACTTTGGTGCCATTGATGGTGATCTGAGAGGATCTTGAAGGCTGGAAGGAGAGCTCACGCAAGTAGAAGATCTCGGCGCAAGACAGAAGCGCAGACACCTTGAGCAAGTAGAGAACTTGCTGAGAACAAAGAAGAGCTCATAGAAAAACTTCTCTGGATCGCACGCACGTGCACAACAGCTCACTCGGAAGAGGAAGAGGGAGGCAAGGCTCTCACGCAGGTTGAAGAGGCGCAATAGGGAGTTTTCGGTGCTAGGGTTCGGCAATGAGAGGTTTTGGAGGAGATAATCGGTTGGTGGATCGGTCCACCAACCAGACTTTAATGCGATTGAAGGGATCATCGTACGATCTGAGAATGCCCAGACCGATCAGGCTCTAGCCTGATCGGACTGGCCTGAGCCTGATCGGACTGGCCTGGTCTTGATCGGTCGGCTGACCGATCAGGAAGGCTCCTGATCGATCGGCTGATCGATCAGAAAGCGATCAGTAAGGTCAGATGGTATTTGGGAAGCCCCCTGAACGGTCTGTGGACCGATCCCAACAGGGTGCCAGATCGGTCCGGGGACTGATCCATGCAAGCACAGAATGGTCGAACAAAAATCAGTAAAGTCTCGGCCGACCCTTCAGATCAGTCTGTGGACCGATCAATGAGGAGGGAGCCAGATCGGTCCGGGGACCGATCAGCCCTACTCCTGATCGGTCTTGTGACCGATCAGGGTTCCTGATACTGCCTGATATGAGCTGAAACTTTCAGTTTCAGAGTTTGGCATGATTTCTGAAAGGATTTGATTAAGGGTATCGATCTCAAAAGTAATCCCTTGACTATAATTGATCCCTAAACAAGGATCAAGGGTCCTTATGGTTCGAACACATCACTTTGCTCACCAATTGGAGTCAAACTCAAACAACAATCATTCAAACAATCTTGTATCAAGTTTGAGTTTCCAATCAAGTTTCCTTGATTGGAATGCCCATGTATGATCATGGAGCCAAATACACATGTGTTATGCATTGGTTTTCCCCATACTTGGTCACCGAAGTGATTTTTATCTCGTCAACTTAATTTCTCAAGGGATGCATTGACATTTTGAGAAATTGAGTTGATCCTAGCATCTCACCCCATATCTACCAAACAAAAACATTTTGGTAAACCTTATGGTTTGTGTGAGATGCTCCCAATGTTACCCAATTGTTTCCCAACAATTTCGAAATAATCATAGAGGGTTTTGAATGTATTTTGAAAATTATGAAGCGCGACACCAACTCCCTTCTTAAGAAATTAAATTCATTTTCGGGAAGTGGTTTAGTGAAAATGTCAGCGAGGTTTGACTTGGACTCTACATGTGAGAGTACAATATCTCCCCTAGCTACATGATCCCTAATGAAGTGGTGACACACTTCAATATGTTTGGTCCTAGAATGATGGACTGGATTCTTGGTTAGATTAATCGTGCTAATGTTGTCACACAACACTTGCACACTTTTGTAACTCAATCCATAGTCCTCTAGAGTGTGAATCATCCACAACAATTGTGATACGCTGTCTCCAATGGCGATATATGTTGGGACCGGGTGCATGATGACATGGATACGGGTCCGTAATTTTAAAATTTAATTACGTGCAGCGGAAGGTTTAGCATAAATAATTTCTCAAATTATTTTAACCACGTATCTAGCATGCAACCTTATGTTGTGGAGACATGATCATACATTTAAAATTTTGCAGAAAGTAAACTAGTTTATTTAATACCTCGCGTAACTCGTAGAAAGGGACGAGATCCAACCGTAGCGTCCCTTGGAAGCTCCGCCTCTATTTGCGTCCACGCCGAGTTTTCTTCGGGATGACTTCGCAAAGCCATGAGTTTCGTGCCGACAAGAACTACTAGATTCTCCAAAGGCACAACAAGAATACCATGAGAGAGAAGAAAGACTAACCACCAAACGAAAAACGGAATCACGATTCCATGAGGAAGGAAAGAGTCGCGCCCGCTTCATCTTCTTCTTCGGCCTCTTCTTGGTGGTGGAATCTCACGGCAAAGGGGGAGGGCTCAAGGGCCGGCGGCACTAGAAGAGGGAGAGGGAGAGAAGGAGAGGGAGAGAGGCTAGGCAATAATCCTTGATCTCTTAGATTGAATCTCCAAGCCTTGCCTTGGTACCATTATATAGTAGCCTCTTAATCGCCAAGTCTCCTCTTAACGGAATAAATTTTTCATAAGAAATTTATCTTACAAATTTTCTATGAATTATTCCATTATGCCAAGTTTTTATTATAACTTAATTTATAATAAAAATAATCATGTCTCCCCTTAAATTATGGAAAAAAATTTCTTTATATAAATTACGTTATCATGGTAAATCAATCCATTATTGATTTTATAAAATAAAATAAACCAATCCAAGGTTTATTATAATATCTATGAAAAATAAATCTCTTTATATAAATTTCTTTATATAAATTTCTTTATCCATAATTTTATAAAACAAACCACGTGCGGTTTATTTTATAATTTGAACCAAAAAATTCGGTTCTCCCCCTTTTAATTTGGCCGGCCAAACAAAGAGGGTGGGGGCCCTCATTGGCCGGCCAAACTCAAGCCGAAACCATACGAATTAAATACATTTAATCCGTCCAATAAGTCTTCAAAAGACTTAGCCGTTTTATGCTTCCGATGCGTCTCTGAAAATTCAGATTCGACTTATCTCTCTTGATCGGAAAATCCAATTTTCAACTCGTTTTAAATCCCTCGGATTACTCGTAGTGCGTGTGACTAAATAGGCTTTCGATTTATGTTAACCGTCTATAATTAACCAATTATAGAACGATCATAAGTGGCACCTAGTAGTACATCATGATCCCCAATTAATCGAAAGATCAACGGTTGAGCTCAGAAATAATTCTGAAACCCTTCAGCAGCTCTAATGAATCGTGCCTCATTTCCTTCACCATCTTATACCCACTTGGTTCAGGACACGGTCTATGTGTGTCAGTCCCCACTAGGCTGACTACGTCACACCGAGCCCATGTAATGTCTTTCTCATCCAACAGATTCTAATTACTCTCATGTTTCTGAGAGATTCATTCTCGGAACATGTGATGCTCTGGCCAGAGGCTTCGAGTAATAATCCGACGATAGGCCTTGGGTATACGTCTCCTCGCAAGGAGTGGTGAATCGTTTGTAGGCTGTTCAAAGATCTTCGGGCACTTCGGCTTATACCCAATCATCCTGGGTCCACACCTCCTTGGAGATGCTTGCCTAAGATGTCAAAGTATAAGTCTTCATGACCAAGATGACTTGAACACCGCAAGTCAAAGGAATATCGCACTTAAGCTGCAGTAAGAATCAGCAGAATAGTTCCCTTTACAGCTAGTCACTCCAATGAACTAGTTCCCTTAACTAGCATTCATGTTTATCTCCGGACATCCTAATGTCACCAGCCAGTGAGAATCAGCAGAATAGAGAATAACTCATGCTAGTCTCAACAGAATTGATAGTGTCCGTATTTATCAATTCATCGACTAGGGACAATTTCAATACTTCACAATTGCACATGTAGAGATAATCACTAGTTGTGAATTCATCACAAATTCTCTCATGCTGTGAATTGTATTGCGGACATTCAGTAAATGAGTTTATGATCTCAATCAAATATACGAACATGTATACTCAAATAGTGAATATTCATTTTTTAAAGTAAATTATTACAATCATAAGGTGATTGCCTTAGGACACTTCTCTCATATTACTAACAAACTCCCACTTGGGCTAATGCCAATCGCTACGGTATCCAATACCACAGGCTCTAACATGACTATCAAACTTACTTTGAGGCAAGGCCTTAGTTAAAGGATCCACTAAATTCATTTCAGTGGGAATTTTCTCAATTTGTATATCATTCCTACTTATAATCTCTCTGATCAGATGATAGCGGCGAAGCACGTGTTTGGATCGCTGATGAGACCTTGGTTCCTTTGCTTGTGCAATAGCTCCATTGTTGTCGCAGTAAACCGATATTGCTTCATCAATGGTTGGAACCACACCAAGTTTTGAGACAAACTTTTTGATCCAGACTGTATCCTTTGCTGCTTCCGAAGCTGCAATATATTCCGCTTCCGTGGTAGAATCCGCTACGGTGTCTTGTTTGGAACTCTTCAAACTTATTGCGCCTCCATTCAAAATAAATATGTATCCAGACTGAGATTTGGAGTCATCCTTATCTGTCTGGAAATTGGCATCTGTGTGTTGGTGCAGTATGCACCCAAGTCAAACCTATGTTTTGATATTGACAAAAGGGTTCAAAAGTTAAGGGTTAGTCGTTGTCTAACAAGTTTCTTGAGTGTACAGGAAAAACCCTAGCGAATGAATGCTAGGCACTGGCGAAGGACTGCCAGACAGGAAAAGCCCTAGCAAAGGGCTGCTAGGCTTTGGCGAAGGACTGCCAGAATGGACAAGCCCTAGCGAAGGAATGCTAGGCACTGGCGAAAGGCTGCCAGAAGAAAAGACCTAGCGAATGGCTGCTAGGCACCAAGCAAAAGGAAGCTTGGCAACTCAAGACCTGGCGAAGGACTGCCGGGCAAAAGTCCAACTGGAGGATCCGGTTGGCATCAGGTAAACTCTCCCTAGAGGAGTAGGTGAGGACGCGTTCCCCTAGAGGGAACATTAGGCGTCGGTTCGACCTAGGGCTCCATTTTGGAGACCCAAAGTCAGAACCAAGACAGCCAAGGCTGTGTAAAATTAACTTATTAATTGCTATTTTGGACTAATCCTGGATGCAGAACCGAAGGACTGTGTTTCTGCAGCTCAGAGAGCCTCAAAGGAGTGAGGCAGTAGCTGAGCAGGGCGCCCCGGATGTTTCGGGCGCCCCAGAGTCAACCCAAAGTCAGCAGAGCAAGTAAACGCCCCGACAGCAGCACATTTGGGGGCGCCCCGGATGTTTCGGGCGCCCCGCGCGCATCGGGCACCCCGCGTGTCGCGGGCGCCCCCAGTGCCACGCCGACTATCAGCTACCCTCGCGAAGCCAAAGGATGAGGCTTTGACTGGTCAACCCGGGCCCCGCGCGTCGGGGCCCCGCGCGCTCGGGGCGCCCCGCGCGCTCGGGGCGCCCCGCGCGCTCGGGCGCCCCGCGCCTCGGCGCCCGCGCCTCGGGGCGCCCCGCGCCGGGGGCCGCGCGCTCGGGGCCCCGCGCGCTCGGGCGCCCCGCGCCTCGGGGCCCCGCGCGCTCGGGGCGCCCCGGTCAAAGCTGATCCCGAAGATGAAGAGATCAGCCTTGACCGAAGCGATCACCGGATCGGAAGCCACGTGGGGGGCGCCACCGTCGACCAGGGCGCCCCCAGGCCCTATATAAAGGGCCCTCGACCTCCTTCTTGAAGCATCAATAACTGCGACTTTCATACGCTCTTCTGCTTCCACGAGACGCTCCAGAAATCTTCCAACTTGAGCTCTGACGACGTCCTGCTGCATCAATACTCCGATCTACACCGGACGTCGGTAACGAAATATTCATTTAAGTTTACGAAGCTAATTCTGTAATACTTGTGATTGTAAACTTTCTCGAACGTATTGAATTGCCCGCAGAAAACAGTCAACGACCGTGGGCCTTGGAGTAGGAGTCGACAAAGGCTCCGAACCAAGTAAAACGATCGTGTTAGCATTGTTATTGTGTCTTATTTCCGCTGCGCACTAACTCTTTTTAAATCCGAACGAATTGCGACATTCACCCCCCCTCTCTCGCAACTCTCGATCCAACAAGTGGTATCAGAGCGAGGTTGTCAAACTTGGTGCAACCACCAGTTTGAAATTTTTTTTTCAGATTTCTTTTTCTTTTTTTTAAATTTTCGTTCGAATTTTTCTTTCAAGGTTGGTGCAACACCCCTTGAAATTGTTTTTATTTTCTTCCAGCACTACTAATCCAAGACAAAGTCTTGGAATATTCTTCTTTTTTTGTTGTTGACAATTTCAGAACAAATGTCTATCCAAGAAGGATTTAGCACCGCCAGACCTCCACTGTTCAGTGGAGAAGACTTTCCCTACTGGAAAAGTCGAATGGAGGTCCATCTGAAAACTCAGGTGGATATGTGGATAATCATCCAGTCTGGACTGATGATTCCCACAAATGCTGAAGGTGTACCACAAAACTACTCAGAATGGGGCACTTCCCTCAAACGTAAAATTGAAGCCGACGCCAAAGCAACCCAGACTCTCCAATGCGGACTAACGAAAGAAGAGCTGAACCGCGTTGGACCCTTCAAAAGTGCAAAGGAGCTATAGGCTAAACTGATCGAGCTCCACGAAGGAACTTCAGATACGAGGATCAGCAAACGAGACCTGCTACTGAACAAGCTTTTTACTATCAAAATGGCAGATAACGAGACAGCAGCCCAGCTCCACGCCAGAATCCAGGAGCTGATGAACGGTCTTCACGCAATAGGTCACCAGGTTCAAAATCGTGATCTTATAAGGTATGCTCTAAACGCGTTCCCTAGGACCACCTTGTGGGCATCTATGGTAGATGCATACAAGGTCTCTAGGGATCTTTCAAAAATTAAGCTAGATGAGTTATTTTCTGAACTTGAGCTGCATGAACAGACTAACTCCATTTGTCGAGAAAAGTATAGCCTTCTTTGCAGGGAAAACAAGGAGACGACCAAGAAGAAAATCAAGTTGAACCTGAATCTACCTCAGATTCAGAAATAGAAGATAAAGAAGATGATTAATCTGAACTGGTCCGGCTAGCTCGAAACTACTACAAAAGTTGAAGAACCAAACCAACACACGAAGAACAAGCCGAAGAAAGGACGGACAAGATGAACCGGCAACTGACAAACAAAAGCCCAACGTAACCTGCTACGAATGC